>JAJOOS010008562.1:0-59360 GCA_029582725.1 Solanum chiquidenum
AAAAAGTTAACTTGAAACAGTCCATGTGCTTTCTGGGTTAGATTGGGCCTACAACAATCTCAACCCAATCTTTTGAATTTATTTGGGCCCAGGCCCCATGGTATTGGTTTTGTGGGCTGAAAGGGAGCAAATAAAGTCCAAAATGAAAGCAGTAGGGGACTTCTATAATTTAAAACAAAATTAAAATATTTTCTGTCTATGTTTGTTTGTCTTGTTTTCCTTTTTAGTCTGTTTCAAAAGAAATGTTTTCTTTTCTTGTTTGGCAACTTTTTAAATTTTAACATTTTCCACGTGATATGTTTATGACCACAAGATTAAAGGACATGTTGGTAAATTAGACCACAAGTTTAAAAGTCTTCTTTGTTTTTGCAATATAAACTAACCTTGTAAGTGGCGGAGCCACATATACGTGAGGGGGTGTCGATTCACACCCCTTTATCAGAAAATTACATTGTGTAGCTAGGTAAAATTATTTTTTATGTATATGTATTACATATTGATACACCTTGGCTTCTATGCGATTTTACTTTTACATATTTTGACGCCTCTTAGTCAAAATTCCGACTCCACCACTCTATTATAATGGAATAAATGGACTAACCATGTTGTTTCAAAATTACTTCTTGCTTTTCTTTTCAGTCTGTTTAAAAAAATGTTTTCTTTTCTTGTTTAACAACTTTTTCAACTCAAACCTTCCATGTGATATGTTTAAGACCACAAGATTTGCAATGTAAACTTTTTCAAGACATGTTGGGAGATGCTATGTATCTCTAATTTAAAACCACAAGTAAAGTCTACTTTATTTTTGCAATGTAAACTAACCTTTTTAGTGGAAGAGCCACATATACGTGAGGGGTGTCAATTGTTGGAAAATAACACTGTGTAGCTAGGTAAAAATATGGAGAAAAGGATCAAAATGGTCCTTTATGTTTGAGTTAAGAATCAAAGTAGTCCTTCTCTTTTAACATGGAGCACTATTAATCCTCCATGTTTCATGAATTGGTACATTTTTAGTATTCTTCCAAATATTTGTCTATTTTTTAACCCAACCTTTCTTTTGCACGTGAGAAAGTCCCCCCCCCCCCTCCCAAGTGAATACAGAGTTATCAAAGAAGACGGTTAAATTTGATTTGCAATGGTGAAATCAAAATTATCGTGTATATGCTTTCTCACGTGCAAAAGAAAGGCTCTATTAAAAAATAGGCATATGTTTGGAAGAATACCAAAAGTGTACCAATTCATGAAACATAGAGGACTATTAGTGCTCCATGTTAAAAGAGAAGGACTACTTTGATTCTTAACTCAAACATAAAGGACCATTTTGATCCTTTTCTCTAAAAATATGTATATGTATTACATATTGACACGCCTTGGCTTCTACGCGATTTTACTTCTTTATATTTTGACACCTCTTAGTCGAAATTTTGGCTCTGCGTACTATAATGGACTAACCATGTTGTTTCAAAATGTGATGGGAATTGAAATTTCACAGGCATGGATATAGACTGTGGGGATTACTTGAAGAAATACACAAAATCAGCAGTAATGAAGAAAAAAGTATCACAAGTTCATATAGACAGGGCTCTTCACAATCTTTTCTCCATAAGAATGAGGTTAGGATTATTCAATGGGGATCCCAGGAAACAGCTCTATGGAAACATTAGTCCTAGCCTGGTTTGTGCTCCACAACACCAAGAACTAGCCCTTGAAGCTGCAAGAAATGGCATTGTCTTGCTCAAGAATACCGGCAAGTTGCTTCCTCTTTCCAGGGCGAAAACCAACTCCCTTGCTGTCATTGGACATAATGCCAACAATGCTTATATTCTTCGTGGGAACTATGACGGTCCTCCTTGCAAATATATCGAAATTCTCAAGGCGTTGGTTGGTTATGCGAAGTCAGTGCAGTACCAACAGGGTTGCAATGCGGCTAACTGCACGTCTGCTGACATTAATCAAGCTGTCAACATTGCAAGAAATGCAGATTATGTTGTTTTAGTCATGGGGTTGGATCAAACTCAAGAGAGGGAACAATTTGATCGCGATGACTTAGTGCTCCCGGGGCAGCAAGAAAATCTCATTAATAGTGTTGCTAAAGCTGCAAAGAAACCTGTTATATTGGTGATCCTTTCAGGAGGTCCAGTCGATATTTCTTTTGCGAAATATAACCCCAAAATTGGAAGCATTTTGTGGGCTGGCTATCCTGGTGAAGCTGGAGGAATTGCTTTAGCTGAAATCATATTTGGTGAACATAATCCTGGTAAGACTTGATCACTTCTTTAACCTTTTTCCCCCTTCCTCAAACATGCTTGATTTTGATAACGACAACGTTTTTCTTAATGTCAGGGGGTAAATTACCTGTTACATGGTATCCTCAAGCCTTTGTCAAAATACCAATGACAGACATGAGGATGAGACCTGATCCAAAAACAGGTTACCCAGGTAGAACATATCGATTCTACAAAGGTCCCAAAGTTTATGAGTTTGGATATGGTCTTAGCTACACAACTTATTCTTATGGATTCCACTCTGCCACTCCAAACACAATCCAGTTAAATCAATTATCATCTGTAAAGACAGTTGAAAATTCAGACTCAATCCGTTACACGTCTGTGGATGAAATAGGAAGTGACAACTGTGAGAAGGCGAAATTCTCAGCTCATGTTAGTGTTGAAAACTCAGGGGAAATGGATGGTAAGCATCCAGTACTACTTTTTGTGAAACAGGACAAAGCGCGAAATGGAAGTCCTATCAAACAGTTAGTTGGATTCCAAAGTGTAAGCTTGAAGGCAGGGGAAAATTCACAACTTGTGTTTGAGATCAGTCCTTGTGAACATCTTAGCAGTGCTAATGAAGATGGATTAATGATGATAGAAGAAGGATCGCGTTACCTTGTCGTTGGAGATGCAGAGCATCCTATTAACATCATGATGTGAAACCAAAAAGAAAATTGGTTGCAAAAAGTTATTGTTACTATTTTGAATTTCAAGAATCCTCTCTAATTACCTATAGGAGTGGCAATGTTGCAGCAGCAACAGCTAAAGTATAGATATCAAGATGAATTTGAGCTATTATCTCTTTGTCTTGCTAGATATCTATTTTATTTTCTCCTCTCTTTTTTCAAGAACTCGAAAAAGTTTTATAAGAAATTCAAGTACCGACCACAAGGATTACGTGATATTAGTTTTGCCACAAAAAGTAAGGGAAAATGATCAATACATCATTACATTGCAATTGGCTGGCATTACTGCTAGCAATAAGTTGTCAAGGATGAGTATAGTAGTTTCGTTCCGAAATATATTTAATTGCCTTCAAAACAAACAAAGGTGGAACTGTCTAATGCACAAAACAACCATCCCGCGTTTGGAAAACACTCAATTCTTCCCTTCTTGTGTATTTTATGAGGAGCCATGGGGTAAGACTATTGGTATTCATTCAGACTAGTATTCAAGATTTAAATGTAACCTTTAGGACAAGGTTCAAAGTTTTGTGAAAAGATGTTAACATTGCCTTGCTTTTGGTTTGGAATGAAATATGAACAAAAATTGTTTCTAAATAATATAAGTTGCTTAAAGAAATATGAGCAAAAATTAGCAGCACTAATGGAATTATGTAGACTTTTATCAACACTTAGTGTATATCATCATGAATTATAGAACAACGTAAGAGGACTCAACCAAAATAAACTGCATATATCCCTACTAACATAGAAGGGGAGTCTTGAATATGTCACGGGTTCAAGTCGTGAAATCAGTCATTAATATTTGCTATCTTGTCCACATCACACTTGTTCGAGTACAGCCAATCCCCCCAAACTGACCTTTTTATATTTGTACTAAGCTAGGTTGTTACAGAATCCATTGATAAGCTACAAATACAAAGTTTTAAAAAAGTGATTGTGCCTTAATATATGACATTGTACAAATAACGTGCAAGCCTCAAGGGGAAAAAATTGACATTGAATAGGAATTATTTTTCGATCACTTTACTTGATGGAATTTTGTATATTTTATATATAGTGCAAAATTAGTCATCCATAGGCTATATCTAATTAATTAGTCATCCAAAGGCTATATCTAATTAATTAGTCATCCAAAGGAACTAGTGCAAAATTCTTATAAGTGGAAAAACAAACAACCAAACTTTTCCATTTATTTCATTTTATTACCACTAATATATTTTGTAGCTCTTCATGAGTAGGACCAAAACTAAATGGTACATTTAAGATTCATCTAACTATATATCTTTATGGTCCATTTAAGATTCATCCAACTATATATATATCTTCCCAAATCATAAATATGTATTAAAATATTCTTGTGAACTCAATAGTTATCATATATTAATTTAACTGTATCTTGAAAATTCATAAATTTGAAATTTTGGATCGTCTTTGAAAGTATAATTGCAGATATCTATTTCTAATTAGTAAATTGCAAGAAAATGAAAAAGTCAAACACTTTTTTCTCTAGGATTCATCGTGGACTTTGATTCTTTTAATTAAAAGCAAATGGTTAAGGAGAAGATTCTCAAGAATTTCAACCACTATAATTTTTAATTGATTATTTGATAATAATGTATTAAATTAATACCCATGTGTCGATCTATGACTACCAAAGATAAATTTTTTTTAAAATGCAGCAAGAATTGAGTCATGCTATTTGCAAAAATAAGTATAGAAGAATCTTTTGGTTCTCGACAATTATTCTTCCTACTAATTACTATACTATTTATTGTTAGGGTAAGGTTCAAGAAATAGTTGTAACTCAATAGCCACGATATGATCATTTTTAGGATATTCATTTTGTTGACGGATGCTTTTATTACCCTGGTAATAATTTTATATATAAAAACGATCTATACAACTTAGGTAACTACGTATTTTAAAGCTCAAACATATAGTTAAAATTCAAACATAGAAATTCTGATTGTTTTTAGCTAAAAGTTGTAGCAGGTTATTTTGCTGCTTATAGATCCATACTGCATTGATTTTCGATCAATTTAATAGTGTAAAAGTTATTTATATTGTTGGTTGGTGTATATATAAAAGTTAAACTTGTTATTTATTTAAATTCTTAAAATTAAGATCATCTCTAGATACATTTGGCTTGATACTATATATATATATATATATCCCTAGAGAGACTTCCCTTATTATCCACCAACTGTATCCAGCTACATATAATATTAGGGAATTCAATGTCAAATGTATATTAAACAAAATTTGGAAGTGTAATCTGGTTGTTTATGGGATTTTCAACAGTATAAAGAGAAATATTCACCATTATACTTTACCATGAATATAATATATGATAAATAATTGGCACTTTCTATATATATGCTTTTTGTGGTCGAAGTCGAAGTGATAAAGTGTTCAAAAAACACTTGAAATAAATCGATTCAAATAGACTCAATAGTTGTTTTCGAATTATGTTGCCTTTTAGATTCTTTCCTCCTAAGGTTTCATTGTTATTCATTCGAGAGTCATCAGTAGCATGTCATAAGATTAAGAACACGTGAATCAATTTAATTTATGAATTTAAGATTTAAGTAAATAGATTCGTGATTTAAAATGTTTATAAAGGACAAAAATTTAATTGAATAAACGAAAAAAAAAAAACAGTAAGATCTGAGTATTGTTGTTCAGAGTCTTGGTTCCAGATATAGCTTTATAGTGTACTTGGGAGTAAGGACTTGATCATCACCTAATACAAAGCAAGAGAAACCTTGGAGTCATTTTATAGTGAATAAAATAATTATTTATAAGCAACAAATGGAATAGATGAACCAATAAGAAAGCTCCACATAAGCTCCTATCATGATTTGCGGAATCTTGTACAAATCTAATTGATATATATGTGGTTTTATTTATTATAACGTCTTCGGATCATGAGTTTCTTTTTCTTCTTTCATAACTTTTGCCACAATCCGATTGTTTCGATGACAAGATGGAATCAAACAATTCGGACACACATTGATTATGTGTACTTTTCAAGTGATTCCTTAATATAATTTTTTCTTTCATTCTGGTGCTGGATGTTCTTTATTTTGAGAGTCCGTATAATTAATCGATAATTATGTTTTCTCTCATGCTTGTTGAATGTCTTCAGAAAGTTATGCATTTCTCTATATATAGTTGTAGGGAGTAGGCATTCCAACTTTATATGAACTCTCGTACCTCATTTTGATCGGTTCATGCAAGTCATAAATCTTATCACAAATATTATGTGATAAAATTGTATATGTGATTGACCAAGACATGTCATTTTAGACATTTAACGGATTTTGTTAATTCTTGAATTTAACTATGATTGTCACATCATTTGAACATGTGACATCATCTTTTAATTAGTTTTAAACTTGACAAGGATGCCAAGTCATCTTGACATGAGGCATAAGTTTGGCCCTTAAAATGAAATGAACCTTGAATTGAGTTTAATAAAATAGACTTATTTAATTGTGCAGTTCAAATTAATTATTTAATTCATATAAACGTAAATTTAATCTAAATTTATTATTTTATTTTAAAAAGACAATTGTCTTAATTTTGTGAACGTATAAAAGTCTAATTTGAATATATTGCTTTTGATAAAATAAAAGAATACGTGAGTATACAATCTTGACGAGCACTCGTATATATAAATGAAATAGATTTGAATGTCTTGACCAATTTTACTGATATATTTATTATATTGATGCATTAAACACTTTTTTTCAAGAAATAAACCACAATGGATGAGTTTAATTTATTTATTTTCATGGCATAGAATAAGTTTATACTAAAACTAGAGATTATTATGAACTAGTATGATTTTTCTCTAATACATTGTATCTAGGCAATCATATTCAAAAGGGAAAATTACATCATTAGGTGGTACACCAGAAAACGTTAGATTTTTGAAATTATCAACATTACTTAACAAGGTAAGGATCATGCACCATCCACATTTTTTAAAAATCTTTTCATATGTCCAAAATTTAAATTTAAGGTTTAATTATAGACATTTTTGAAAGTTTACACTTTATAGTATTATCTCCCAAGTCCCAACATTTTAGTATGTTTGACCAAGTTTTTAAAAGTAGAAAATATTTTTAAAAAATTCAAAAAGTAATTATTTTAGAAAATTAGTTTGTTTGGTCAAATTTTAAGGAAATGAATTAAGTATTTTCGAGTAGTCCAAAAAAGTTATTTTTCAAAAATAAATCTCAAAAGCACAAATTACTGCAAAATATTAATAAAGTGTCTTTAAAATTAATTAGCTAAACATAAATTGTTATTATTGTGAAGTATCTTTTTAGAAAAATTTTATGATAAAAAATACTTTTTAAAATTAAATAATTTTTGAAAGCTTGATCAAATAAACAAATTACGTTGTTTCCGTTGTTCCTAAGTTGTCATAAGGCGAAAGAGAAAAAGGGATGTTCATATGTTCATAGCATACCAATCGGTGAGTTGAATATATTATATATCATAGTAATTGACGTTTACCGTAAGAGCTCATTTGATATGAAATTGGTAATTTGAAATTAGCGTTTATATATGCAATTTAAAATTATATTAAAATTAAAATTATAACTTTATATTACATATCCAAACGCTTATTAATTTTCCTAATGCGGAAGAATTTATTACTCGTGATAAAACACCAACAATAACAATATTAACAAAGTAGTCATGGGTCGTGACTAGAATTCGTTGTAGTGAATAAATCCTTTATATGTATACTAAGTTTAATTTACAACATAACATGTAAGAATTACTCTATGTTTTATAAAGTAAGAGATTTTAATGAAGTAACTTAAAAAAACTGACGTGGAATTCGTTTAAGGTGTCATATATACCTCCTCTTTAGAAGCTTGTTAACCTAGAAGTCAGTCAATCCTAATTAACCTACCTCATCAATCCATTTCATGCTAGGGACATTACGTACACCTTCCTTTAGGGACTTACCGCCGTCACTAAGAGTCCGTTTGGATTGGCTTAAAAAGTAGCTTTTAAGTCAAAAATAAAAGGTCAAACTTAAATGACTTTTAAGTCAAAAATAAAAAGTAGGGGGAAACCTACTTTTGATTTTTTAAGTTATTTTTAACCTTGTCAAACACTTCCTAATTTATATTAAGTCATTTTTGACTTATTTTAAGTTGTTTCTATATTTGTCAAACACTTCCAGAAGTCAAAAACTGACTTGAAAGTAGGTTTGACTGATTTTTAAGTCAATCCAAACACCCTCTAAGTTTGTCCTATCAGCACGGCGGTTCAACGAAATATGTGGCCTAAAGCCAATACATAAAAAAGGCATAATTATATTTTACTCATTTTATTTTATATGTTTTAATTAGACTCGGCATGAAGTTTTAGATATATAAAAAAACTTTTAATATAATTGTCTAATTAAAAGTGTATATAACACACAAAAAGATATTTTTTGAATAGGACATGATATTTATTTAGAAAATTTTAAATTTCGTGAGCAGAATTATTATTTTTTACAATAAATTTTAACTCTCTCTCTCTCTCTCTCTCTCTCTCTCTATATATATATATATATATATATATATATTTATATTGGTGAATTTGGGGCCTTAAAAATCTTGGGGCCTAAAGCAAGTGCTTTAGGCTTCAGCCGGCCCAGCCTATCAGCGTAATGAGGGAATACATAATACAATAATATAATTGTCATGACTAAAAGGCTTATAATATTATTCAATTTCTTCTTTATTTCAACGTGAGATTCACCTAAAATATCACGTGCACCTTATTTTAAGAAAATTGCAAGTTAAAAAACCTGTAAGTTTTGTTTGCATTCGAACTCACCCGTCCGTCATCCGTCAAGAATCTCCCTAATACTAAATCTTTTACTAACGTGCAACTATTAGACAAGATTATACCTAAGACACGACAAAAGAATTTGAACTCTAGATTATGTATGAAAATAGATCAACATACCTTATTTACAACATTTGAACATTAAATATTTAGGTCAAATTAAATTTTCCTTATGCACAAACGATAAGAAACGCTTATCTTCATCATATTGGTATTGATCATATCGACCCTTTGTGCCCAGTTTGTTCCCTGGCTCATGAAACTATTGAACATGTTTTCTTGGAGTGTTACATTGCAAAAAATATTTGGGCATAAATATCTCCCATTTACTTCATCATAATGACGAGCTGCACTGGCTACTTCTTCTTTCTCAGCTGGTCTTCCCTGAGAATAAATAACACCATCTATAGTTGGAAAGACCTCCTGCCCTTTGCTCTTTGGTACATCTGGATTAATAGAAACCATAATGGTAAGACTGATTTCCCCTCTCCTATCTTAATTCGGAACATGACCATAGAATTGTTGGGTATGTAGCAAGAGTTAATGGGAAATGGAGGGAAGATGAAAAGAGAGGAACTTGAAAAGTCCTCTTATGCTTTAGTGAAAAGGCATTTCTCCCTCATCGGTGGTGGAAAGAAAAATAAAAGAGTTTAAATATAGAAACACTCCTATTAATTGTTAAAGGGTTGGAAAGAGGGACCCCCTTCGTGCCGTCGTCGTTGTTGCTCGGCTTCGGCTTCGGAAAATGATCGAGAGATTATTTTTTGGACAAAGTTTATTTTAATTATTTATTTAATTAATTAAATTAAATGGCCAAACGTTTCAATTAATTAGTTAATTAACCAAAACATTTTGATTATTCAGTTAATTGACCGACCCGACTCAGATCCGCGCGCGACCCATTTTATTTAAATTCTTTTCCCTTTTATTTGAATTTTCCGTCGTTGGAAGTGACTGTTCTGAAAGGTTGCAATTTTCAGGAACAGCCACGGCCGTTTGAAAGGTTGCAAACTTTCATGAATGGTCGTGTGGATTCTGAAAGGGTTGCAACCTTTCGGATCCAGTTCCTCTTGCCTATAAATACATTGATTCTTCATATTTTTTTCCTTACGAATTTTTCTGATTTCTTTTTCTTCTGCACAAAGTTTCTTCGTGTACTTTACTGTTGTTGAGTGGTTCGCTGACACCAGAGTTTTGAGTATCAATACACTGGTGATTGAGATCATTCTATCTTGGGAGGACATATTCCAAATGAAACCTCGGATACTAGAGGGGAATAATTTCTTTATGGGGACACTGTGCATTCAGTGGGCTTGATCTTTTTCCGTTGTCTTTTTCCAGATTCTGGTATGTTTTACAGATTTTACTTGTTCTGAATTAATTTATGTTCTTCTGTTCATACTGGTTCATTAAAACTTTGGTTACTTCGTGTTTCTGCAAAGTTTATTGGAATCAGTAATTCTGTTTTAAACACAGAATGGCAACAAGAATACATCACCCACACCCAATTGCCTAGTAATTCGAATGCTACCATGTCTATTGACATTCAATGGTTTCTACCCCCACTCGGGTTTTATAAATTGAGCACGGATGGCTCTTTCTCAAAAAACAAAGGTATATGAGGCATTGGGGTCATCATCCGGAACTCTAGTGGGGGTTGGATGGTCGGCTTCCACAATCAAACTCACTGCCACAGCCATACCATGTCTGAAATTAAGGCTTTCCTTACTGGTCTTCACATCGCCTTCACTCATAACTTCTTTCCTTTAGAAGTTGAGACATACTCTCTTGAAATTCTGCAACTCTTAGAGGACACATCTCCAACTTACTCTTCTATTATTATGTCTTGCAGGTCAATGTTGAAAAAGTTAGGGAATCCGACGGTCTACCATAATTTTCGCCAAGCAAACATGGTAGATGATGTTTTGTCTAAGATAGGTGTCAAGCTGACAATGACCAACCAACCGCATATCTTACTATCTCCCCCAAGGCTGTAAAGGATTACCTTAAAGCTGATCTTGGTGGAGTACTATCTAACAAGCTAATATTATGGTCTACATATAATAAGTTAGCTCATTTTGGTAATCTTTATGTACTTAATAGTACTAGTACTGATGTAATGGTGAACCTTTAACTATATATATATATATAATATCCTTTTTCTACCAAAAAAAATAATATGAAAGAGAGAACCTATGTTAGTTAAAGCAGATCAAACAATATTGAATTTTTAAAACATTAATATAAAAAACTAAAATAGAATAATATTATAATAACTTTTTTGTATAATATTGATATTTTGACGAGTGGCCACTGACCAATAGAAAAAAATCATTTATATTACATGTACTTTCTCTTATCATACGAAATTACTTCATGTCAAGACCCAGATCGTCGTGATTGGCAACCACACTAACCCTCCGGTGGGAGAACCATTACTACAACTCAACTAAGCAGCATTAACCAAGATACTACGTATTTAAAGGTACAGAAGCAAGTTTAAATGCAAAAATAATATAGAGTTCCCATAAACTCCAAGGGTTTAAATAAACTAGGTAAACTAATGCGGAAGAACAACCCCTAGAACCTGAAAGTCATTGTACCAAAACTCTACTAATGACAAGTCTAAGAACAAGGGGTACAACCCCGAAACTAAACAACACCTTAAACAAATAGTCTGAGTCCGAAAAAAGTGGACTTAAACAAAAGAGATCCATGGCAGCCTGGAAGAACTGACTCACCCTTGAATCCGGTCACGCTCAATAACCACCTAGCTGAGGTCTATCAATAGCCGCCTGAAGATGCCATATACTCAACAAAGAACAAGCAAGTTGTAACGAACTGTTTTCGTTGTTACAGAAAAGCCAACGGGGAAATTTTTTTGCCCGAAAAACTTTTTCGTAGTAACTTAAGATTTCCCAACCTAGTTCAAATTTGAATGAAATCGGAGTCTGTGATGTCTAGGGAAATCTGGTAGCAATTGGGTGATCTATTTATGAATTCGATCACATGAGTAGATAGGTAAGTCGTTAAGGAATCCGTATGACTTTACGGAATTGAATTTGGGTGAGTAGAACTCCCGAAACTGATCTTGGCGTGAACGGGTAATTTTTGAGTGTCGTTGGTTGAAGCTGTGTTGTGAAATGGGGTCTTGGAATTATTAAAATAACTCATTGTTTCATGCAAGCCGCTTTGGCGGGGATTTTTGTCGCAAGGGCGGGGCCGCTGTAGCGGGGTGAGGATCGCTGTGGCGGACCCGACGCGACTTAAGTCGGAAATAAACCTCAAAACGTCTTTATTCTGCACTTTTTAACTTTGACAGTAAGGAGACGAACCTCAGGCGATTCTTGATAGTTTTCCACCATCTTTAAGGCTAAAGGTAAGGTTGTAACTCCCCAAATCCATTTTTCGATCCGTAAAACGTAATCTAATGGGTAAATATCAATGGGGGAGAGTTTTGATATGAGAATTATGGTGGGAAATGCCCTAATTTGGGTAGTGGGATCATGGGTATGATCTAGGGTTGTTAGAATTGTTAGTAATCCAGGTAATTAGTGATTGTTTATTGATTCCTGTATTATATTGATTGTTTGTAGACCAAGAACAAGTGGAACGAATTCAGAAAGGGAAGAATCAAGTTTCTTAGAGTTTCAAGCTTGTTTCTAGGTAGGTGATGGTTGTGATTCTATGATTGTGTGATGTATGTTTGTTCTTGCTTCATTATGATACATATATGTATGTGAATGTTGCATTATTGATCAAATTAATTGTAAATGAGGATATGCGAATGATGAATGCCATGAATCATGACTTGATTGCATGATTATGAGAATATACTTTGTGTTTGTGATTGTGGCTTATTGAATGGATCGGGTGTTGCGTTCCGACACACTAACTTGGATCGGTTGCCACATTCCGGCATAATTATGGGATCGGTTACCACGTTCTGACATAAACATTGGATCGGATACCACGTTCCGGTATGCTAACTGTTTGGGTTTGGGTTCCATGAGAGGACCAATGATTTGATAAAACTATGTATCTTGAGAAATGTGAAACTGTACGATGTTCTTAAATGATGATGATATTGTATATGTTCGATTTTTTCATGTTGTTATATTGTTGTATGACTTATATATGCTGCACTTAGTGGGATAGCCGTGTGATCCTACCAGTACACTGTGGTTGTGTACTGATTCTACACTTGCTATTTCTTTGTTGAGTACATGGCATCTTCAGGTAGCTATTGACAGACCTCGCTTAGAAGATCAATGATCGTCGTTCGAATTCAAGGGTGAGCCAGTTCTTTCAGGCTGCCATGAGTTCTCCTTTCGTCTATGTCCACATTTCGTACTTAGACTTTTCTAGTTAGCTATTAGTTCATTAGTTTGGGGTCATAACCCTTCTTGTTAGACTTATGGATCTTGTTAGATGTTTTGGTACATTGACTTGCAGGTTCTAGGCGAATTTTTTCTCATTGTTTAGTTGATAGATCATTTGGAAGTTTATGGGAACTTCAGTTTTTAGCTATTTAACTTACTTCTGTAACTTAAATGCCTTAGTATTTTGGTTGAGTTGTTAGTTTGGGTTGTAGTAATGATTCTCCCACCGGAGGATTAGTGTGGGTGTCAATCTCGATGATCTAGGTCATGACAAAATTGGTATCATAGCCTAGGTTCGTTGATCTTGATGTACAAAGATGAGTCTAGTAGAGTCTTGCATAATGGTACAGAGACGTCTGCACTTTTCTTCGAGAGGCTATAGGACTTTAGGAAATCTCTCTACTTTTTTTTGTTTCCTTTCGTGCTATAACTTGATTCCAATTGGTATCTGGCGATTCAAATTGGTATCTAACCTTCTTCACTCTTCTGTCCGTAGATGGTTAACACTAGATTCAAAGGCGTAAGGCCCGTAGCTCCCGTCAATGCTCCAGCAGAGGAATCTGAAGTGAGAGATTGCGGTTGAGGTAGGGGTAGAAGAAGAACTAGGGGTAGAGGCCGAGGAAGAGTGATGTTTATTAGAGATAGGGTACCGGTCGAAAATGCTCCCTAAAATGAGGCCTCTCTTGTGCATCATAAAGATATAGAGGAGAATGTTGAGGTTGAAAATCATGAGGAGGTTGGACAAGAGGAAGAGGTGCAGACTGAAACTACAGGTATCCCTCCTTTGGACCCAGTGTTAGCTCAGCAGATCATGTCATTCTTGAAAGGGTTGGTTGGTTCTGGAGTGCTTCCCTCTGCTCAAGAACCTCAAGCTCCTACTAATCCTCATGCTGCTATCACTACACCCAAGGCGGGTGAGACTGGAGGTAATGATGTTTTCTTCCGTCCTTTGTTGGGTTCTGTTATGACTGGTAATGAGCATGAAATGTTGACTAAGTTTTAAAAGCTAAAGCCTCATGTATTTCTTGGTTCTGAGAGTGAGGATGCTTATGAGTTTATCTTAGATTGCTATGAAAGGCTTCATAAGTTGGGAATTGTCCATCAACATGGGGTTGAGTTCGTGACTTTTCAACTTCAAGGTGAGGCTAAATAGTGGTGGAGAGTTTATGTGGAGTGAAGATCTTCAACCTTACCCCCACTCTCTTGGACCCAATTTCATGTTTTGTATTTATAGAAATATGTGTCTAGGACTTTGAGAGATCGCAAGAAGGATGAGTTCATGGCTTTGGAGCAAGGTGGTATGTCTGTGGCTACTTATGAGGCCAAGTTCCATGCTTTGTCTAGATAGGCTACTCAATTGGTGACTACTGAGGACGAGAGGATCCGTTTATTTATTAGGGGACTGAGTTGCAGGAATTATCTGTTCATATGACCTCTGCATAGAGGAGCTTTAATGAGGTAACTGACTTTGTTAAGAAAGTGGAGAGGGTGAGGCGAGTCGGTCAGACTAAGGCATTGGGTAAAAAGGCCAAGAACTTGGATAACTTTCAAGGTTCTTACTCCAAGGGGTCTGAAAGGCTAACGCTTGCAGTCAAGCCAATTCAGTTCGTTATGCCTGCCTCTACAAGTAATTACTCGAAAACTCCACCTCATAATTTGATTCAGGATAGCCAGGGAGTCGCACATTGCGGGCAGTAGGCCATCTTTTGATTGTACATGTTACAACTGTGGAGAGCCTAGGCATATGAGGAGAGATTGTCCCCACCCGCACATGATGGATTCTGCGTAGAAGCATACTAGAGCAGTAGTACCCGCGGGATATGGTAATAATGGTCGAGGGCGTCCACAAGGTGGGCGACGAGGTAATCAGCGAGACCGTAGGGGGTAGAGGAAATGGTAACGCAGGCAGAGGTGCAACGTAGCTAGGTAGGGAATTTTCCTGTCAAGATGATAGGGCTCAGTGTTATGCCTTTTCGGGCAAGAATGAGGTAGAGGCGTCTGACGCAGTTATCACATGTACTATTCTTGTCTGTGATCGAATGACTAATGTGTTATTTGATCTGGGTTCCACTTATTCTTATGTATCCGTGCGATTTGCCTCAAAATTTGCTATGATTTGTGATATACTTGATGAACCCATCCATATTTCTACCCCAGTTGGAAAGTCTGTCATAGTCACCCATATCTATCATGCTTGTCTTATTTTGTTTAAGGATTTTCAGACTAGGGCTGATTTGGTGATTTGGATATGATTGATTTTGATATAATCTTAGGCATGACTTGGTTTTTCCTTTTATTATGTTGTGCTTAATTGTAATACTAAATCTATAACTCTAGAAATTTCGGGAAGGGAAAAGTTAGAGTGGAAAGGGGTGTACAAGCCTAAGCAAGCTAAGATTATATCCTCCATTCGGGCTAGCAAACTGGTAGAGCAGGGTTGTTTGGCTTATTTGGCTCATATTCGGAATGTTGAGGTTGAGTCTCCATCTATTGAGTCTATTCTTGTGGTGTCAGAATTTAGAGAAGTGTTTCTTAATGATTTGTCTTGTATGCCTCCGGATAGAGATATAGGTTTCTGCATTGATTTAGAACCTGGTACTCGTCCCATTTCCATCCCTCCATATCGTATGGCTCCGATAGAATTAAGAGAGCTTAAGGCTCAAATCCAAGAGCTTCTTGATAATAGATTTATTCGTCCTAGTGCTTCCCCATGGGGTGCTCCAGTTTTGTTTATTAAAAAAAAGATGGTAGTATGAGAATGTGTATAGATTATCGGCAATTGAATAGGGTCACTATTCGAAACAAGTATCCTTCGCCTCGAATAGATGATCTTTTTTACCGATTGCAAGGTGCATCAGTTTTCTCCAAGATTGATCTAAGGTCTGACTACCATCAGTTGAAAATTAGGCCTGAGGATGTGCCCAAGACGGCGTTTAGAAACCGCTATGGGCACTATGAGTTTCTAGTTATGTCTTTTGGTTTGACTAATGTGCTTGCAGCTTTCATGAGTTTGATGAATGGGGTGTTCAAGCCATTTCTTGACTCATTTGTGATACTCTTTATTGATGATATTTTGGTCTATTCAAAAAGTGAGGAAGAGCATGCCGACCATCTTCGTATTGTTCTGGGGGTCCTTGGAAAACAAAGGTTGTATACAAAATTTTCTAAATGTGAATTTTGGTTGACTTCGATTGCGTTTTTGGGAATTGTAGTTTCAAAAGAAGGGGTAATGGTAGATCCCCAAAAGATTGAGGCGGTTAAAAATTGGGTTCGACCTAGTTCTGTGATGAAAGTGATGAGTTTTGTGGGACTCGCTAGCTACTATCGTCGATTTGTAAAGAACGTTGCTTCTATTGTCACTCACTTGACTAATTTGTCCAAATGGAGATACCATTTAAATGAACTAAAAAATGTGAGGAGAGCTTTAAAATCTTAAGACTCTCTTAACCATCGCACCTATTCTAGCATTACCGATTGAAGGTAAGGATTTTATTGTTTATTGTGATGCTTCACATTCTGGTTTGGGTGCTGTGTCGATGCAGTATAATAATGTTATAGCTTATGCATCGCGCCAATTGAAGGTGCATGAGAGAAATTACCCAACACATGATTTGGAGTTGGCAACGGTAGTGTTTGCTCTTAAGATCTGGCGGCATTACCTATATGGTGTTAAGTGTGAAATGTTCACTGATTATCGTAGTTTGCAACATGTGTTCACTCAAAATGATCTGAATTTGAGACAACGAAGGTGGATAGAGTTACTTAAAGATTATGATGTCACCATTCAATAACATCCGGGTAAGGCTAATGTAGTGGCAGACGTTTTGAGTCAAAAAATGGTGAGTATGGGTAGTTTAGCTTGCTTAAGTGTAACCAAGCGATCTTTGGCTAAGGAAATTCAAACCTTAGAGTCTAAGTTCATGCAGTTGGGCATCTCAGAAAGAGGTGGGTTGTTATCTAGCATTGAAGTGAAGGCCACATTCATTGAAGTGAAGGCCACATTCATTGAAGAGATCAAGGCCAAACAATTTGAGGATGAAAATTTGAATGAATTTAAGAAAAAGACTGCGATTGGTAAGACATAAGAGGCCACTCTTAATGCGGAAGGTGTGCTAAGTTTAAAAGGTAAAATATGTGTTCCTCGAGTTGATGACTTGATTCAGAAATTGTTGACAGAATCCCATGGCTCGCAATATTCTATTCATCTGGGTGTGACCAAGATGTACCGAGATTTGAAGATAATTTATTGGTGGCCGGGCATGAAGAAGGACATAGCAGAGTTTGTGGCTAAGTGTCAAAATTACCAACAAGTGAAATATGAACATCAAAGGCCTGCAGGTTTGCTTCAGAGAATGCCAATTTCGAAATGGAAGTGGGAGAGGATAACCATGGATTTTGTGGTTGGTCTTCCCAAGACCTTGGGAAAGTTTGATTCTATTTGAGTAGTGGTTGATAGATTGACTAAATCAGCCCATTTTATTCCGGTAAAAATAGATTATAATGCTGAACAATTGGCTAAAGTTTTTGTGAAAGAGATAGTGATGTTGCATAGGGTCAGGGGCGGCTCTTGCATACAAAATTTGAGGCATATGCCTTAGGCCCCCAATTTTGGGGGGCCTCAAATTCTTACCAAGAATAAATTTTTTGTTAATTTTTTTACATAAAATTATATTATTTTGTTCTCCTTAACCCCATTCAAATAGAAAAAATCAATTATTTTTCGCTAACACTCATATTATTTATTTGTTTGAACTCTTCTTTTTTTTCAAATCTTTGATAAGGTAGAGTAATCATCTGTCAAAAATGTGAATCAATAGTCGAAAAGTGTTGAACAAAGTAAATTACAAATTCTTTTTTTATTTCTTCTTAAATTTTCAAGCAATACAACAAACATAGTATGTAGGATATACCAAGTTATCAACTTCTTGAATCAAATTTTATGATTTTAACTCTTGTTTTTATTTAAAGTTTGTCAACTTATTACTAAGAATTATGTTAACAATTCATATAGTAATTGCCCCAGTAAAAGAGTGTTTTCTAATGTTGAATTGATAAAATCTTACCTAAAACTAATAATACTAAATTTTTTTTTTAAGAAATCATCTATAAAGAAATTTTAAGCAAAAATTTACATCTAAAAAGTTAGAATTTTTTTTAAAAAAATACATACATATGAAGTTTATTTAGATTTTAGGCTTCTAATTGAAATCTAAATGTTAGAAAAATAATTTTTAAATAAATTTTTATGAAGTTTATTTAGATTTTAACCTCTAATTGAAATTTCGCTTTAGGCCTCTATTTACTTTGAGCCGCTCCTGCATGGGGTTCCCCTTTCTACATCTCAGACCGTGGTTCCCAATTCACATCCAAGTTTTGGAGGAAGTTACATGATGAATTGGGAACACAACTCACTTTTAGTACATCCTTCCACCCACAGACAGACGGGCAGTCAGAGAGGATTATTCTAGTGTTAGAAGACATGTTGAGAGCATGTGTGATTGATTTTGGAGGGCATTGGGATAAATTCATACATTTGTGTGAGTTCTCCTATAATATTAGTTATCACTCCAGTATTGATATGACACCATTTAAGGCACTTTATGGAAGGGGATGTAGATCTCCCATAGGATGGTTCGAAGCTGGAGATGTGAAACCTTTGGGGGTTGATTTAGTGAAGAATGCTCAAGATATGGTGAGGAGTATTCAAGCTAAGCTCTTAATCGCCCAAAGTAGACAGAAGAAGTATGCAGACCATAAGGTAAGATATATGACATTTCAGACTGGTAAGAATGTTCTTCTTAAAGTGTCACCCATGAAAGGGGTGATGAGATTTGGCAAGAAAGGCAAGTTTAGTCCTCGTTACATTGGTCCCTTTGAGGTTCTTGAATGTGTAGGGCCCGTGGCCTAAAGATTGGCTTTACCTCCTAACCTATTGGGAGTTCACCCGGTATTCCATATGTCCATATTGAAGAGATATCATGGTGACGAAGATTACATCATTAAGTGGGACTCAATTGTGTTAGACAAGGACTTACAATATGAGGAGGAACCAATTGCAATTCTTGACCGTGATGTGCGTAAGCTGAGGACCAAGGATATCAAGTCCATGAAAGTTCAATGGAAGCATCGTCCAGTTGAGAAAGTTACTTGGAAGATCGAGAAGGACATGCGAGACAAGTGTCCCCAATTGTTCGTTGATTCAAGTACTACTTCATTCTTTCTTTAGCCTATTTTTCCTAAGTTTGTCACTCGGGGACGAGTGATGGGTAAGTTGGTATCTATTGTAACGACTTGTTTCCATCGTTATAGAAAAGCCAACGGGGAAATTTTTTGGGCCGGAAAACTTTTTCATAGTAACTTGAGATTTTTCAACCTAGTCTAGATTTGAATGAAATCAGAGTCTGTGAGGTTTGGGGAAATCTAGTAGCAATTAGGTGATATAATTATGAATTCGATCACATGAGTAGATAGGTAAGTCGTTAAGGAATCCGTATGACTTTACGAAATTGAATTTGGGTGAGTAGAACTCCCGAAACTGATCCTGGCGTAAACGAGTAATTTTTTAGTGTCGTTGGTTGAAGGTGTGTTGTGAAATGGGGTCTTGGAATTATTAAAATAGCTCATTGTTTCATGCAAACCTCTTTGGTGGGGATATCTATCGCTAGGGCGGGGCCGTTGTAGCGGGGTGAGGATCGATGTGGCGGGCCCGACGCGACCTAAGTCAGAAATAAATCCCAAGACGTCTTTATTCTGCACTTTTCGACTTTGAGAGTAAGAAGACGAACCCCAGGCGATTCTTGACAGTTTTCCACCATCTTTAAGGCTAAAGGTAAGGTTTTAACTCCCAGAACTCGTTTTTCAATCCGTAGAACGTAAACTAATGGGTAAACATCGATGGGGGAGAGTTTTGATATGAGAATTATGGTGGGAAATGCCCTAATTTGGGTAGTGGGATCATGAGTATGATCTAGGGTTGTTAGAATTGTTAGTAATCCGGGTAATTAGTGATTGTTTATTGATTCCCGTATTATATTATTTGTTTGTAGACCAAGAAAAAATGGAATGAATTCGAAAAGGGAAGAGTCAAGTTTCTTAGGGTTTCAAACTTATTTTGAGGTAGGTGATGGTTGTGATTCTATGATTGTGTGATGTATATTTGTTCTTGCTTCATTATGATACATGTATGTATGCGAATGTTGCATTATTGATCACATTAATTGTAAAAGAGGATATGTGAATGATGAATGACATGAATCATGACTTGATTGTATGATTATGAGAATGTACTTTGTGATTGTGATTGTGGCTTGTAATGGATAGGGTGTTGCGTTCCGAAACACTAACTTGGATCGGTTGCCACGTTTCGGCATAATTATGGAATTGGTTGCCACGTTCTGGCATAAACATAGGATCGGGTACCACGTTTTGATATGTTAACTGTTTGGGTTTGAGTTTCATGAGAGGACCAATGATTTGAAATAACTATGTATCTTGATAAATGTGAAACTGTGTTCTTAAATAATGATGATATTGTATATGTTCGATGTATGCATGTTGTTATATTGTTGTATGACTTATATATGCTGCATTTAGTGGGATAATCGCGTGATCCTACAAATACAATGTGGTTGTGTGCTAATTCTGCACTTGCTCTTTCTTTGTTGAGTACAGGGCATCTTCAGGTGGCTATTGACAAACCTCGCTTAGAAGATTAGTGATCGTCGTTCGAATTCAAGGGTGAGCCAATTCTTTCAGGCTGCCATGAGTTCTCTTTTCGTCTATGTCCACATTTTGGACTTAGACTTTTCTAGTTAGTTATTAGTTCATTAGTTTGAGGTCGTAACCCTTCTTGTTAGACTTATGGATCTTGTTAGATGCTTTGGTACATTGACTTTCAGGTTCTAGGTGTATTTTTCCGCATTGTTTAGTTGATAGATAATTTGGAAGTTTATGGGAACTTCAGTTTTTAGCTATTTAACTTGCTTCCTTAACTTAAATGCCTTAGTATTTTGGTTGAGTTGTTAGTTTGGGTTGTAGTAATGGTTCTCCCACCAGAGGGTTAGTGTGGGTGTCAATCACGATGGTTTGGGTCATGACACAAGTGCAGTATCAGTACACAACCACAGTGTACTGGTAGGATCACACGGCTATCCCAATAAGTGAAACACATGCAAGTAACCACAACATTATAAAACAAGGATATACCGAACATATACAATAGTAGTCATCTTTTCAAGATCAATGTAGCATTCCACGTTCTCAATAATACACATTGGATATCATTTTAGAGCAACAAATAGTCTTTCAACCTCAATCACCATTAGATATGAACGTAATCATCACAAGTAGATACACAACACAATTCAATGGTCCTCTCACGGAACCCAATTCAAGGGTCCTCTCATAGAATCCATACCCAAATTATTAGTGTATCGGTAATACGTGGTACCCGATCCAAGTTAGTGTGACGAACGTGACATTCAATCCCATATATGCGCCGGAACGTGGCACCCGATCCAATGTTCATGCCGGTACGTGGCAATCGATCCCAGTTGGTGTGTTGGAACGTAATACCTGATCCATTCAACATACCACAATCACAATCACAATGTACTTTCTCATAATCATACAATCAAGAGGTGGTTCATGGTATATAGTTATTCGTTCATACTTGTTTACATAGGGTGTGATCAATAATGCAACATTCACATACATACATGCAATACAATGAAACAATTACAAACATATATCACACAAACATGAAGTCACAACCATCAACTACCTCGAACAAAGCTTGAATCCCCTAAGAAGCTTGATTCTTCCCCTTTCGGATTCTTTCCGCTTGTTCTTGGTCTACAAAAAATCATAATAATACGAAGATCAATAAACAAGACCCAATTACCCGAATTCTAATCAATAATATCAACCCTAGATCAAACCATTGATCCCCATACCCATATTAGGACTTTTTCCATCATAATTTCCAAATCAAAACCCTCACCCATCAATAATCACTCACGAATTTACATTCTACGGATCGAAACATGGATTCGGGGAGTAAAAACCTTACCTTTAGCCTCAAGAATGGTGAAAAAAGGTCAAGAACTTGCTTGGGGTCGTCTCCTAGCTCTCAAAGTCGAAACTTGCAGAATAAAACGATTTTGGGGTTTATTTCTGACTTAAATCGCGATTGTCCCGCCACAGCGGACCCCATCCCGCTACAGCAGCCCCGCCCTGGCAGAAATAATCCCGCCACAGTGGCTTGCACGGAAACAGTGAGTGGAATTAAGAGTTCCAAACCCTCATTTCACAACACACCTTCATCCCATGACACTTAAAACACACCCGTTCACGCTAAGATCAGTTTCAGGAGTTTTACTCGCCCGAATTTAATTCCGTAAAGTCGTACGTGTTCCTTAATGTCTTAGCTATCTACTCATGTGATCAAAATCATAATTAGATCACCCAATTGTTACCAGATTTCCCTAGACCTTACTGACTTCGATTTCGTCCAAATCTAGACTAGGTTGGGAAATTCCAAATTACTACGAAAAAGTTTTCCTGCCCAAAAGTTTTTCCCGTTGACTTTTCTATAACGATGGAAACAGATCGTTACACTTCATCATAATTTTTATCAGGATAAAAAACATAACTCTTTTGGGAATACGAAATTGTCATTTACACATGTAAACTAGACGAGGGGCTTATTATTTTCTGAACTTAATTTTTTGTATTATTACATGCTTAAACAATGTGAAGGTCCTATTATCCCCTCCTCCCCTCTTCTTCGAACTTAATTTTGTTCATATTATTTATATCAATATTCAAATTTTCTTATAATTACACATGAACAATATGAAGGTTTTTGCATTATCATGTCATTTAAAAATTACATATAAATGTATATAATAAAAATTTAAAATTTATATTACACTAAAGAAAATCAAAATCTATGAAATTTTGTACAATTAGTAACTTCATCAATATGATACTGACATTTTAGTGAATGACAAATAGGAGAGTCAAATACAATTTTTCTTATCCTACCAAATAATTTCATCATAATTTTTCCAAAATAGTCCAAAAATATTATTATAATTTTTTAAATATATAATTTGCCAATTTTTTTAAAAGAATTTACCTATTTTCCTTGGAAAATTATTTACTCTATTAATCTAATCAAGAACATACCAAACTAACCTATTTTCCTTGGAAAACTATTTATTCTATTAATCTAATCAATAACATACCAAATTATATTTTTAATTATTTATTTAATTTAAATTTGTTAAGAAGTTTAGAAAGAAATACTAAAAATGATGTTTTCAGAATAAAAATAAATATTTCAAATCATATTTGTTTATACTAGTGTGACAATTTTTTTTATTAGATTTTGAATTATCAAACAAGATGTGAATTACGTGGGAGATGTTGAAATTTTGATTATATACAGTTGTATTTATAAAAACATAACAACATAAGTACATAACTTGTTTATATAAATTAAATAAATATTAAGCATCTATGTTAAAGTTAGAATCCCCTTTTAAGCACTTACAATATGAAAATTGATTAAGTTGACTTGTTACATCATTTAGATATTAAATATTTAATTATTGTTTTAAAAAAAAATCACGCAATGACAATATGAGACATACTTGCACATTAATTATGACATTTAAAATAAAATTACATGTATATAAATATCTATAACAAAATAAGGAAAACATTATATTATTCGGTGAGTTCTTTAAAAAATGACCGTTTTCTATCGGATCAATACAAACTTGACCTTTTGTTTAGAGCAAATTAAATTACACAAAATATATGACATTTCAAATTAGTTGCGTATAAAATTAAAATAAATTAATTCATAGTAACTTCATTAATATGATATTGATATTTGGTGAGTGATAAATAGAAGAGTCAGATATAATTTATTTTCACATCACCAAACTATTTTATCATAATAATTTTTCCAAAATAGTCCAATGATATTATCCTAGTATCCTATAGATTTTGTCAATTCTTAAAATTTTATTTATTTTCTATTGCAAATCTTTTGTTTTATTGATTTAATTAAGAACATATCAAAGAATAAAATAAATAAATCTATATACATTTAATTTGTCTTAGTTAAGTGGTTTCGCAAAAAAAAAAAATGCTAAAGAAGGAAAATATAATGACAAAGCAAATATTTTGTATGATAATTTTTAAGGCATAATACATATACATGACCCTTAACTTGACTTCAGTGGACAACTATGCCCTCCAACTTTGAGTGTGCACAAATAAACACTTAAACTTGTATAAAATTGAACAGGTAAACACACGTGTACTACATGACATAATATACACGTAGGATGCCATGTAAGATTCTAGGGTGCCATGTAGGACGAATGTGTCAATTTGTTCAATTTTATACAAGTTTAAGTGTCTACTTGTACACACCCAAAGTTAAAGACCATAGTTCAAGGAGCATAATATGTACAAATTTTAGTTGGTTAATATAATTATCAGTTTTGACCCAAAAAAGAAGAAGGCATAATACATATATTGGACCCTAAACTTGGCTTCAAATTTCAACTTTGACTTCCAACTTTCATAGTGCACAAATATGCACTTTAACTATCCAACATTTTAATAAATAAACACACGTGTCCTACCTGACAAAATGCGTGATGTGCACGTATTTTGCGCGGGTTACGAGTAATTTCGAGGCCCACAACAATTAAAAAATGCTGAAATGACAAATCTACCCTTAATCAATCCCTTTTATATATATCTTTATATTTCCAAATCAAAATCTCATTTCTCTTTCCTCCTCTTTCAAATCAATTTTTTTTCCTCTCTTTTAAAACGATTTGTGCTCCTATTTAGTGCAAATGACTTCTAATTTTTTTTGTCATTGTGAAAAAAGGGCTATAACCCTTGTATATTAATTAAAAATAATTTTTTTTTTTTTTTAGTTCTAAAATGGACGTGTAAAGTATTTAATTAGTTGGCAGCCATTGAGTGGCTCACTAATACACGTGGCAGCGTTTGCATTTCACACTCTTTGCCTCCAAAAATCGCGTGTTTATTTATTAAAACTTAAAAGGTTGGATAGTTAAAGTGCCTGTTTGTGCACTATGAAAGTTGGAGGTCAAAGTTGAAATTTGAAGCCAAGTTTAGGATCCAATATATGTATTATGCCAAAAAAAAATTATGTATTGCACTAACATTAAAATTAGGCATAATACATGAACATGACCCTTAACTTGACGTCAGCTGACAACTATGACCTTTAACTTTGAGTGTGCACAAGTACACACTTAAACTTGTATAAAATTAAACAAATAGACACACACATCTTACGTGACATCCTACATGGCAATTTGCGTACTACGTGGTGTCCAATATGTATTATGCCACATAGGACTCATGTGTCTACTTGTTCAACTTTATACAAGTTTAAGTGTCTACTTGTGGACACTAAAAGTCGAAAGGTATTAATGTGAAATGAGGCCAAGTTAAAGGGCACATTAATGTATTATATGTGAGATATATTTGATTCACTCGATCTAGTAAAGCACCAAATTCTTGTCATGCTTCTCCATATTTAGGGTTTGAAAAATAATAATTACGCGAGTTGTATTTGATTCGCTCGATCTAGTGAAACACCGAATGCTTGTCGTGCCTCTCCATATTTAGGGCGCGACAAAAAAATAATTATGCGAGTTATGTTTGATTTGCTCTATCTAATGAAACACCGGATACTTGTCGCACATCCTTATATTTAAGGCGTGACGAAGTATAATTATGTGAGTTATGTGATTCAGTCGATCTAGTGAAGTACCGGGTGCTTGTTTCACCTCCCCAAATTTAGAGCGTGACAAAGTATAATCGTGCAAGTTTTTTTATTCTCTCGATCTAGTGAAGCACTTGATGCTTGTTGTGTCTCCCCATATTTAGGGCGTGATAACAAATAATTATGTGAGTTATATTTGATTTGCTCGACCTAGTGAAACACCGAATACTTATCGTGCCTCTCCATATTTAGGACGTGACAAAAAGATAATCACGCGAGTTATATTTGATTTGCTCGACCTAGTGAAGCACCAAATGTTTATCGTGCTTCTTCATATTTAGGGTGTTACAAAAAGATAAGTATGCGAGTTATGTTTGATTCACTCGATCTAGTGACACACCAGATACTTGTTGCGCCTCCCAATTTTTAGGACGTGATGAAGTATAATTAGTGAGTAATGTTTGATTCAGTCGATCAAGTGAAGCATCGGGTGCTTGTCGCACCTCACTATATTTAGAGCGTGACAAAGTAGAATAACACAAGTTTTCTTATTCGCTTGATCTAGTGAAACAGTTGATGCTTATAGTCTCTCTCATATTTAGGGCGTGACAAAAAATAATTACGCGAGTTATATTTGATTCACTCGATATAGTGAAGCACCGAATGTTTGCCTCCCCATATTTAGCCCGCATATTATATTTGATTCGCTCGATCTAGTGAAACACCGAATGCATATCGTACCTCTCCATATTTAGGATGCGACACTATTATACATGAACTATACGAAATAAATTTACATAATCATATCATCTAAAATAAAATTACATATAAACATCTATAACACAACAAAAGAGACAATTTATTTTGCTATAGAGCAAATCAAATTACAAAAAAAAAATGTAGTCTTTTCTAATATCATTAATGTATAAAATTAAAATAAACTAATATTATAAAAACTCTATCAACATGACATTAATAATTTGATAAGTGACAAATATGATAACCACATATGAACCTATTCACACCTTACCTATTTTCTCGCTTGGAAACTTTCTTTAATTAATCTAATTAATAAGATACTAAAAAATGAAAAATTAAATCTCTCTTCATTTTCCTTTTTTTCCTTAAAAGTCCAAAAAAATTAAAAAATTAAACACGAATCTCTTTTACATATACAACTGTTAAATGTATCTAGACAGAAAATCACGCAAAATACTAAAAGAAATAACATATTTACTCTCTAATATCGATTATTTACACTATATAAATAAAGAAAAACTAAAGGGTATTTACGTACACCAAATCATTATTATACTTCTTATGAAAAAGACAAAGTAGGTTTAATTTAATCAAATTAAAAAGATAAAGTGAACGCCGTCAGATTAAGTATCTGCCGGAAAAATTAAATTAACGGTGATCGGCGTTTTCTCCGGCGGGCTACATGGGCCTTTGTATTTTTCCTATAAATAGGGCTCTCCCCACTCAATTCTTTTCACTTTTATTTGTGTTCTCTTCTTTCTCTCTCTAGAAAAAACTCTCTGTTTTTTTCTCTACAGATATACAAAGCACAAAAATTATATAGTAAAAATAAGAGAAATTTATTATTTTAATATAAATAAAATCAAATTTTATTTATATTAATATTTTTTTTTTCTCTTTGACCCTTTCTAGATTTCGTGGTGCTGTTTGGAGGTACTTTTCCCTTCTCTTTCTCTCTCTCTCCACACAATTTGATTAATAAATAATACTGTAATATATAATTAATTGTAAAAGAGTAAATAAAAAATAGATCGAATAAATTTTGTTGAAAAATAGATCGAAAAAGTGACTATTTAGTGGATTAAATTGGGTTTGATCTGAAGTGAAGTGTGTGGAATTGAGAATTTCTTTGGTAAATTGACTAATGGTTTGTGTAAATTTTTAATTTTTTTTGATTGGTTGTTAGATTATTGGAAACCCTAATTGGAATTGGTAAAGATTGAATCTGTTTGATGAATTTTTTGATTGGTAGGGTTCAATCTGGTATTTAATCTGGAAAGGTGTTAGGGGTGATTTAGTTGGGTGATAGTTGTTGTTAGCTGTATTATTTATGCACTGAGTGTATTTTTGTCACATTGGTTGGATTTGTTTTTGATGCATCATTAATTTTGTGGAGTTGGGTACTGTTTGTTGCATTACTTACTGTATATTTTATTGTGGGGAAATGAAAAGATAGGACTGTTTATGTGTTGTTTTGATGAGTTTGTAATGGTGGATTAATAGATGTGAATGATTGAGGCTAGGGTTTGTTAGGGGAATATGGGTAGATCTTTCGGAAGGCTATGAGAGAATGTTGACATACAGAATTTTTATGCATTTGGATATAGTTCATATACAGATTGGAAAAATCATGTGTAATATAGGAACGAATTGCACTGAAGGGGAATGGGTGTGGCCTAGTGGTTAGTGAAGTGGGTTTGAGAACATTGAGGTCTCAGGTTCGAATCCCAATTGAGGTGTCTCATTTGTCTGATACCTGTTGTTGGTGGGAGCTGGTTACTCTTGGAATTAGTCGAGGTGTAAAAAAAAGAGAGGAGAAATATAGGCACCAATTTTGAAAAGAACTGATAACTTTCTTTGGAATTTGTGCAATCTCTGTGGCCCATTTTCCTTCCTCTTAGTTCTGTAGTTGTTTTTCCTCGTATTTGGTTGTTGAGGTTCATTCGTAATTGCATGGTGTTGCATAGGATTTGAACTTGCAGATATTTTTAGGGCTTGAGCTTGGTGATGATTTTTCAGTGTCTTTTTGCCTTCTCTTTATTGTTTCATTGATTATGACACTGTTAATCTTTGTGCTACTGTAACAATCAAGATTCAAGAGTTTAACTCCCCGATCATAGCATGCCTGAGTTTTTTTTTGGTTTTCCTTTTTTTTCTGCTGAAAGATGAATTGCTGATTGAGATATTAATTTGATCATGCAGGCTATAACTATACGTTCCTGTTTTAAGATTTTGCAACTGTAGCTGTGACTTGTGAGTGCTGACTGCTACTAAAGAAATTCACTTGCTTCATGATTTTAGTATTCCAAATAGACGACGATGATGTAAGCCTTATGTTGTAGAGTGAATTGCAAACCTATGTGTTTGATGGATGTGACTTTTGTCCTTTAATCAAGTTTGTTGCATTCCCCAAATTGCAGTCTTTCTTGCTGTCAATAGCTCTGCAATAATTAAATATTTGCAAGAGGTGGTGGTATAAGCTCTTTTTGTTCAGTGTATATGCAATTATATTTGAGATGGGTTCTAAAGGAAGGGCGTTGTTTGATCTTAATGAACCCCCTGCTGAGGATGAGCAGGTTAATGATGGTGTCCTCTGTTTACAGCCTCAGAGAGCAGTTCCCTCTTCTAGTACCAACACTTCTGAGTTTTTGGCATCTTCTGTTGATCCTCCGGGGATAGTAAACAATCATGCATTTTCCCATGCCTCTTCCGTTTCATGTTTTCAGCCCTTTGTTCGGTCAAAAGGTGCAGAGGCATCTAGAGCTCCTGAGGAACATGGGAGTGCTGGGCCCTCAACTTCGGGTGGTGCTTCATTATCTAAATCAAGTCAGGAACATACAATGAAGTTTTTGCTCCAGCCAGATCTTAACTCTCTTGATATGCAAGTGACTGAAAAGGAAGAAGGTGAATGGTCTGATGCAGAGGGTTCAACATATGCAGATAAAAATTGTGGCTTCATTGATAAGTCGAATACTGATGTTGATAAAGCTTCGCAGGAGAAATCAGCAGTTGAGCCGGTGAGCAATAGTGATAAAGTTGGCTCTGTTGATAATGCTTCTCAGGATAACGAGAAAGGGAATGGTGAAAATTACAATATTTCTTCTTTAGAATTAGATCGTGATACAAGTGACAGGAAAAGCAATAGTAGCAGAAATTCTGAAACCAGTAGTAAAGCTGATATCACCATGGATGGTCAGGAGGATTCTGGGCAGGTGCCAAAGCATAGAGAGATTAGAGGTGTTGAGGCAAGTCATGCATTGAAGTGTGCTAACAATTTTGGTAAGCGTCCTAAGGTTGACCAGCAGAAGGAAGCGATGCTGGGAAAGAAGCGCAGTAGGCAGACCATGTTTCTTGATTTGGAAGATGTTAAACAGGCAGGTTCTCAAAAAAGTGTTGCTAGGCGCCAAAATTTCCCAGCACCTGTTACAACTCGCATTGTGAAAGAGTCTCGTAATGTTCCTCCGCCTTCTGAAAAGAATGGGGAAAAGCAGAGTCAGGTACTTGTCAAAGATATGAAACAAATTGATTCAACTAATGAAGGAAACTTGCCTATGGAATCTAATGATTCTAGATCTGAATCCAGTGCTGATGTGAACCTAGCACCTCTAGGTCGGCCAAGACGGTTGAATAGTTCTACTGACCTCACGTCTGAGGCTCAAACACCACCTATACCTAGACAGAGTTCTTGGAAACATCCCACAGATCAGAGGCAAAATAGAAATTCACAGTTTCCTGGTAGGAAGCCTGCTCTGACCAGTCAAAATTCCATGGAATCAAAATTGGGTGCCAAAAAACCTCCATCCAAGAAGCAACCTATAGTAAGTAGCCTGTGCCAAGATACATCTGTAGAACGCCTTATTCGTGAGGTGACAAACGAGAAGTTTTGGCAACATCCAGGTACTTTTGAGTTCCACTTGATTATTATTCTCATCTTTTATCATTGTGATTATTACCATTACTTTTCGTTGAATCAATATTTGCTTCGTTAGTCTTCTGTCTTGAATTTTTTTTTCTTCTCTATGCTTTTTAAGCTATCATAGCATATAAACTTTTTCCTGTTGATTCTTGTTTGGGGTATGTCCAGCTTTCTGATGCTCCAACTTAGGTTTCAATAGAGCTTTGCTCTTACTGTGCCTAGTAAGGTATGTGATGGGAGATAAGCATTTATTTTATCAAAATTTGCATTTCCCTAGAAAATTGTTAGAATGAGTAGTGCACAAGCAAATCCCTTCGCTTTTCTTGTGCTCTATAATAATGATTGTGTCATGAGATAGTACGGAATTCATCTTTGCTCTAGGTTTTATTCGAAGAAGCAAGTATGTGTTTTTTCCCACTGGGCACTGGACCGAAGTGGTCATTCAAGATCTATTAACCCTTTAAACTTCTTTTATGTTGTATTTTTCATTTTTCAAGTGTTCTGGATCATAAAACTTTCTTTTTGTTTTCATTGGAAAGCTATAAACTGGTACCATTTTACCAGCTGAACGTTGTCGCATCTCTCTTTCTTGTATGATCAGTCAGTTTCCTTATGATGGTTCAAGTGTATTCAATAACATGTGTTTTATACTACCACTTTCTTCTAGGTTGTTTTACTGGCCATATTTAGCTTCCTGTCCTATGGAATGCTTGGTGAGGCAGGATTTACTGTTTTAGTTTATTAAGTGGTGGTGTTTATATTACTCAGGCCCATGCATAGCAAAGGGGATCCTCCAGCTTCATCTGGTGGGCATCTCAATCATCAGGATAGCTTGTGGGATGGAAGAATTTTTGTGTCATCTCAAAGTTGGCTATATGATTATTAGTGTATTTTTCATGATTTCCATGACTAACCTGTTCATATGTATCAGGATAAAGTTCTGAGTACATCTTTGTGTTAGCTAACTTTATTGTTTAATGATTCTTCGGTTTGCTCCTCTGAAGCGCCTGTTTAGGCATGTTGAGTAGCGAGTCGCATTATACTGCTCCTTGAGCCTCATAAGGATTTTTTTTTTCAATTTCTTATTTGCCTTTGTTATGTCAAAAAGTGGTGTGGTGCATGAAGTTCCATCATATGGTGTATTATTAAGGGGTGAACTTCTCTTCATGTCAGATGAAGCGGAGCTTCAGTGTGTACCTGGTCAGTTTGAATCTGTGGAAGAGTATGTTAAGGTGTTTGAACCCTTGCTCTTTGAGGAGTGCCGGGCACAGCTGTACAGTACTTGGGAGGAGATGGCTGATACAGGAACCCATGTGAGGGTCCATATTAAAAATATTGAACGGCGAGAAAGAGGTATAATGTGGCAACTTTATTTATATATTTATTTTATCCTTTGACTTGGATATGAGGAACAACTTTGTTTATACCAAATACATATTTGGGAAGCTATTCAATTCCCTCATCATTCAGTGGGGACGAAGGAGGTCGAACAATTAATGTCGTGACTTTGAGCTGCTCTTGAGGGATTCATTTTTTTATTTTATCTCTAGGTTTTCCTAGTTTTTCGAGTATCAAGCATGACAAATTTTTACTGTATCGAGGATAACAGAAGTGTTTGGGAGGTCCACCTAATATAGCTTACTCTTAGAATGGCTTCACTCTGAGAGAGTAAACACGCACACACACACATTAAAGAGAGAGTTTGCCAGGAAGTTTTGGTCGGCCTGGCTGAATTTCTTTTCGTCCCTTTCTAATCAGCACTGTGTTCCTTCTGCACAGGATGGTATGATGTAATCCTTTTTCCAGATTGTGAGTGGAAGTGGTTATTCAAAGAGGGTGATGTAGCAGTTCTCTCCACTCCACGTCCTGGATCAGGTTGGTACTATATAACATTCTGTTGGTGTGTATTTCAAATTTCCTATGTTTCTTCTTAATATTTTCGTACCAATTAAGCAGTCCGATCACGGAGAAGTGGCACCTCAACATTCGGGGATGGTGATGAGCCTGAAATTAGTGGTCGTGTGGCTGGTACTGTGAGGCGACACATACCTATTGATACTCGAGACCCTTCCGGAGCCATCCTGCACTTCTATGTTGGAGATCCATATGACACCAACAGGTCAGTGATTAGACTTTTTAATTCCTTCCGCCTTCCGTTACTAGTGAGCTAAACATCTTTGTATTTTGTTCTTTCAGCAATATTGGTAGTGATCACATACTGCGGAAACTGCAACCAAGAGGCATCTGGTTTCTGACCGTTCTGGGTTCTCTAGCTACCACCCAACGAGAATATGTAGCTTTACATGCATTTCGGCGTCTTAATCTACAGGTTATATCTTAAAGCCAGCTCTTTCCTGGAAATTCCTTTTCTGCCTGTTTACCAGTTTGAATAAAGAATTATGGTCTTATGTGTAGATGCAAAATGCAATTCTTCAGCCAAGTCCGGAGCATTTCCCTAAGTATGAAGAGCAGACACCTGCAATGCCTGACTGCTTTACGCCAAACTTTACTGACCACTTGCACAGGACCTTTAATGAACCACAGTTAGCAGCAATCCAATGGGCTGCAACGCATACAGCTGCTGGAACTAATGGTATGACAAAGAGGCAAGATCCATGGCCTTTTACTCTAGTTCAAGGGCCACCTGGTACAGGTAAAACACACACAGTGTGGGGAATGCTGAATGTCATCCATCTTGTTCAGTATCAGCACTATTACACAGCATTGCTCAAGAAACTTGCTCCTGAAAGCTATAAGCAGAATAACGAGAATAACTCCGATAATGTTGTTACTGGATCCATTGATGAAGTCCTGCTAAGCATGGATCAGAATCTCTTCAGAACCCTCCCAAAGCTATGCCCAAAACCTAGAATGCTTGTCTGTGCTCCTTCAAATGCTGCAACTGACGAGCTTCTTGCACGTGTTCTTGATCGTGGATTCATTGACGGTGAGATGAAAGTTTATCGACCTGATGTTGCACGAGTTGGGGTGGATTCCCAAACGCGTGCCGCCCAAGCAGTTTCTGTGGAGCGGAGAACTGAACAGCTTTTGATGAAGAGTCGTGATGAAGTTTATGGGTGGATGCACCAATTGAGAGCTCGTGAAGCTCAGTTGTCGCAGCAGATAGCTGGCCTTCAAAGAGAACTAACAGTTGCTGCAGCTGCTGGTCGTGCTCAGGGATCTGTTGGAGTTGACCCTGATGTTCTTATGGCTAGGGACCAAAATCGAGATACTCTATTGCAGAACCTTGCGGCAGTGGTTGAGAATAGAGATAAAATACTGGTGGAGATGTCCCGCCTTCTGATTTTGGAGAGTAGGTTCCGTGGTGGTAACAATTTCAACATGGAGGAAGCTCGTGCTAGTCTGGAGGCTAGTTTTGCCAATGAAGCTGAAATTGTTTTCACTACTGTCTCAAGTAGTGGGAGAAAATTATTCTCTCGTCTTACCCATGGTTTTGACATGGTAGTCATTGATGAAGCAGCCCAGGCCAGTGAAGTAGGAGTCCTTCCTCCTCTTTCTCTTGGTGCAGCACGGTGTGTTCTTGTTGGGGATCCGCAGCAGCTTCCTGCTACGGTTATCAGCAAAGCAGCTGGAACTTTGATGTACAGTAGAAGCCTCTTTGAGAGGTTTCAGCAAGCAGGCTGCCCAACTATGTTGTTATCAGTGCAGTACAGGATGCACCCACAAATTAGGGATTTTCCTTCTAGGTACTTTTATCAAGGTCGCCTTAGTGATAGTGAAAGTGTTGTGAATCTACCTGACGAAGTTTACTACAAGGACCCTTTACTGAAGCCTTACATCTTTTATGACATTACACATGGTCGGGAATCACATAGAGGTGGATCCGTTTCATATCAGAATACACATGAAGCACAGTTTTGTCTTCGTTTGTATGAGCATCTTCAAAAAACTTGTAAATCTCTTGGTGTTGGGAAGGTTACTGTAGGTATAATCACTCCATACAAGCTGCAACTTAAATGCCTCCAAAGGGAGTTCGGGGATGTTTTAAATTCTGAAGAAGGAAAGGACATTTACATAAATACTGTGGATGCTTTCCAGGGTCAAGAGCGTGATGTTATTATAATGTCATGTGTGCGTGCCTCAGGTCATGGTGTTGGATTTGTTGCAGATATACGGCGAATGAACGTTGCTCTTACTCGTGCAAGACGAGCTCTTTGGGTATGTTACTTCGGACTCTGTTTATGTGCATAATGGTATAATCATAATATATACGTGCAAAAGGCAACATATGAGTCAATATTAACTTTAATCTTTATTGGTCTCTTAACAGGTAATGGGTAATGCCAATGCTCTGGTGCAATCAGAAGATTGGGCTGCATTGATTGCTGATGCCAAAACCAGAAAATGTTACATGGACATGGATACTTTGCCTAAGGACTTCTTGCTACCCAAGGCAACTTCTCATGCTCCTCCACCAACCAATATGCCTAATAATCGAGGTTTAAGATCTGGGTTACGACATAGAATATATGATCCACACATGGAGCCCAGGTCAGGAACACCTTCAGAAGATGATGAAAAGCCAAATGCATTACATGTAAGGAATGGAAGTTATAGGCCTCCTAAGCCATCACTGGACAATTCGTTGAATGATTTTGATCAATCTGCTGATAGATCTAGAGATGCCTGGCAAAATGGAATACAGAGGAGGCAAAATACAGCTGGAATTGGGAGAAGAGACCTGTAGTTGGTGTCCATGAATATGTGCCACATATCACAGGGACCAATCATTTTTGTTCCTGATGTTGTCTTTTCTCCTGGCTAGGAGATTGGTTGATGGCACAGCTACGCATGCTGATCTTATGTGCAACATGGTTTGGTATAAAGTACTCCTTGGTGATGCAAGAATGGAAGGCTATATGGAAGTAAGGAAGCTGTTTGTTTTTTCTGAAGACTTTGCTCCTGGCTTGGACAGAGGTTGATAACACAGCTGGTCAAGCAGCTGATTTCGTGTTCAGAATATTGTTTGACAAAAGAATTCTTGTCAATGAAGAGAATGGGTGGTTATGTCAGAAAGGAAGAGATCCTGGTTGATTATGGTGGTACTGTTGGAAGCTTTAACCAGTTAATGGGACTTTGAGCATGGGAGCTCAGTCGTGCCTGAAGTTCTTTTGCTGACAGATTATAATGGTAAATGTTTGAAATATATGATGTTAGTATATGCTTGCTTCGGTTGGGATGAGAAGGAAAAAAGCTTATCTCAGCAAATGATCTTGAATATACAGCCATTCGGCTGGAAAATGGCAACCCTCTATGATTGCTTCTCTGTTGATGATATATACCATCGAGACTGACCCTAGAGACTTTGCAGCATGGTGTAAGTAGTATGTCTGGCCTTGACAAGACAACTAGTCCATGAAAGAAGCCCAGGACAGAGAGAGAACTGAACTTGGCCATGTGGTGATATTGTTTCAGAAAGTTACGGAACTCATTGAAGGCTCTGAACATGGAACTCTGGTCAGATGGCAAGTCTGTGATTTGCAGAACCATTACGAGCTGCTGATGAACAAGTCACAGGAACACATATAAACTGACTGAGTAGAGTCCCAAATGTTGATATGGAGGGACCTGGAAGATAGCAACTAGTTCTGTACATATTCGTGTGGAGAGCATAATTCTTTTCATTAGGTGGTAGTCTCATACTTAGGAATGTTGCAGTACTTTTTGTTATCCTTCTCAAATGAAATCTTGAAGTTCATATCTTGTCTTTTATTAACTGTGTCCCTTTTCCATGTTCAATTCATTTATTGTATGTTCGATCACATTCATCAATGAAAAATGAAAGAAGGATGTTGCGTTTTAGTTCAATTCTCTCAACTATGTATTGCACTTTCTGCAAAATTCATCAACAAATTACTCCTGTGTTCATATATCATTTCTAAACTGAGACATTGTTAATACACAACACAAATAACATCTGTATTTATATATAATAACATATTTGAACGTATATTATAACAAATTCTCTTTCATTTAATTTGACGGCTGTGAATAGCAAGATATAGTTTAATTATAATAATTGATATGCATTAAATTTACGCATATAAAGTATCTCTGTGGTGGAATATACTTTGTGCGTGCACTTGTATATGCGCGTATACAATATCTCTACTCTAGTGCTCTATATCAATTCTACGTATATGTGCTATAAACTCCAACCTAACGTTATATTATGTACTATAAATTACGACTATAAAGATTAAATAGAGTGTGAACTTTCTTCAATTCACTTATAGTTCGCTCCTTAGAGAGTTAGAGTGTAAATCTTTTTGCGGTTAGCATGATTGAGACCACTCTGCCACTCATGTTGTTAGTTTCATATTGGACTTGATACTGTAATAGATAGGAACGTAGGGTACTAATCTATAGAACCTTTAAAAACTAAACTTATTAACATTGCACACATGATATGATAAAACTGAATATAAGACATAAATATTGGAATTTTCAAAGATCCAAATATTTGTACTAAAACGAATATCCAATCTAAAATTCATAAATTTTAAAAATAAGATTCAAAATCCAGTATCCATAATCCAAAAATTCATATCAAATATCTAAAATATTTGATTTTAATTGGATATTGGGATTTGCCAAGCCCACCGCCCCACCCCTACTCTTAACATTTAAGAGACCATACGCTAAAATTTGTGGGGTTTGTGTCTAAGTGGTAGCTTTGAATAATTAACGCTCTATATTTGAATGCCGTTTAATCGAGGACACACATTAAGTCGATCAACTAAAAATAATTATATTCAATAGTTAAATATAAAAAATATTATATATTATTTAATATTAAAATATATTATATGTATATCATTTATTAATAATATACCAAAAAAAAATATTTCCAAACTATTATTTTAGTGAATGATTACTTATGTCAATTTTTCTAAATAAAATACAAGTCTCGTAGGTCCCATTTGGATTTGGCTTTAACAAACGTTTTTTTAAAAGGAATTTATTTTACGGCAAAAGATTGTGAATGTTGAAATTGAACAAATTAGTTGACAAATCGTTATGTTAGTAGTTGTCTTGTGTCTTATTTTCAAACCATAAAGAGTTTCTAGAGGAATATTCTAGAACAATGTGGTAAACAAACAACTCATGTTCAATTTTATATTTTATTAAACTTAGGTTCGATCAATAAATGTTATATTTTTTTAGAATAATTTTGTGATAATGTATTATATTTTTATTATGAACTTTTGCTTATTTTGTATGATTGTAAAAGAAAATTGAAGTAATTTTAATAGTTTTCATAACCTGTTAGGTTTTTATATTAATGAACAAACAATACAACTAAAAAATACAAACGGTATGTCCTAACAAAACTTCAACTTTATCTCATATGATTTCATATCATAAGTTCAAATCACGATTTCATTTCACATAATCAAACGACCCTTAAATAAAAAATAATATAATACATATGGCGGAGTGATTAAATGTTAATCTCTTATAGTAATTACTTCAAAAGCGTTCTTAGGTTATGGTAGTGTCACACTTTACTAATTTTGTATCTATATAGTATCATTTTTCATTCGAATAAATATAGAGTAATTCAATTCATTTTTAAAAAAGAAATATACCTAACTATAGTTCACATGGTCACTACATAAAAAGTGGTCTTTAGCGGCAATTAATTAACGACAATAGCTTAATTGCCGCTAAATATGTATTTTTAGCGGCAATTAGCACTCTTTGTATATGTCCCTTAAGCCTTTAGCGACATTAAATCTAATAGTAACACTTAACTAATGCCAGTAAAGATTTTAGCACTCTTTATTAATGTATCTATTTATTGGTGTTAAAAGTTATTTTTGTTGTAGTGGGTCCACGTCAATTGCATTGACTAATATATAAATTATAAGCCATTTCCTTACTCCTTGGGTGCAATTTTGGTTCAATTACACTGACCTCATTTTTTGTAACTAGTTATTTAACTTCTTCAAAAGTGGACCAGGTTAGCTAATTGTTAAAGAGTTTAAATCAAACATGTGTATTATATCACAATTTTTTTTACTTGATTCATTAAAAGTGACGTATCTTAAATACTCTAAAAAATTTAAGTAACTTAAAATATTATCGTGTTCAACCATATACCACATGAATTTGATGTCTAAGTTTCAAAGATAAGCTCTATATTATTGTAAATATCACTCCTATTTATAAGAATTAGGCAAAAAAAGAAGAAGCTATAAAAGAGTTGTCATTCATTAATTATCCACTGAATTTTTTAGTTCACAGAATTAAAAAAAAAATCAAACCTAAGAATCACTTAGAAATAAAAATTGCTAGTAACTGCACAACATAAAGTAATACATCCCCCATTTAAAATATTTAAAATTAACAGCAATGGTTACGAAAGTCAAGGATAGATCAGTCTTTTTCTTTTATATATATATATATAAAGAAAAGAATATCCGAATTTGCATAACAATTAAGGATCTAGGTGGGAGTCCCAAATCCTTCCAATTTTTATAATTTTAATTAAGAAAAAGGTGGAACAAGATAAAGAGAGATGAGATGGGTCGGTATGACAAATTTATATGAGATTGGTCCCTCATTTTTATTATTGGGCGTTTAGTACAGTTCTGGTGTTTGATTAAATTCAATTTTATGTCGAAAAATTTCATTTTTAATGAGTAAAATGCTTTTTATCAAATACGACTTCATACCAGTACTCGAGTTTAAATACGTCTAATAAGGAATGAAAAAAAAATACTTATACAACTATCATGTAAGCCTTGGTAGTGGAGTGAATCCAATCGATTCCATTATCATTGATTTATAGTTAGTTTCATACTATCATTCTATTACTAACTTTGATAAGATTAACTAAATTTAATGTTTTTAAAGTTTAAATTTTGAATTCATTTGTACGTGCATTTATTGTAGAGTGGGTGAAAGGGAGTGGGGGATAGCTAGGCCCTTGTGAGAGTTGGCATGTCAATATGGGACTGCATGTTGTAAGGTCTTGGTGACATTATTATTTCAACAAGTTGGAAACTTCCTTTTGTTTCTATTATTCATTAGAACAACTTTGTTTGTCCTTGTGCTTTTAGGACCTAATTGGCTACTGTCATTGCATAATTATTTTAGTAACATTGATTTAAAGAGCTTCTAAGTTTTTCCAATAAACTCAAATTAAATCACAAACGCAATGAGTAAACTAATCTATTTATATATATATATACATATATAAAATATATGTCGGCAAGAAGATTTCACAATAAATACTACTTAATTCTACAATTTATAAATATATTTTGAGTTGAACGATCACATGTATAAATATTAATATCGAACTCTATTGTATTGTTAAAAGTTATGTTGAAATGGATAAACATGAGGATTCGAGTTCGAGCATAGGAATAAAAAAAATCTTGGTACAAAATGTTTCTTCCTTTAATAAGCCTTATATTGCATGAATTAAAATTGATCGGAAAATTAAAATTGATACCAAACAGATGATAAGAAACAAAACAAACACTAATATTGGGAGATTAATTTTTTTTTCTTTTTTTCATATATTCATTTGGTATTCAAAACTCACTGAAAAGATTGTTCTATTTTTTCGCAACATAAAGTCCACGAAAGAGGAAATGTTCCCTTCTAGAGATTTTTTATTAGGAGAGTATGAACATAAGATCTCTCATTGAGAAATAAGAGTGGAGGGACATGACAAGACAATTACACGTATTTGTTGGTTGTGTGGAGGGACCGTTCAAGAACATTAATGGCCTAACGCTAAAATTAAATGGAGACCTTAAATATTTTTTAAAATATTATATTTTTTTATAAAGTCTATTTTTCTAGTTTTTTGGGATGCAAGACTGATATTCTTTTAATAAATTTTTTTCAGTTAATCTTTCATGAGACATAGTACTATAGATATATGAAAACTTTATTTTTTCTACAAACAGTACTCAATAAACCAAAAAAAAAAAAAGTCCTCAATTATTTTTAAAAAAACCTATTATTACTATGTTAAAAAATAGGGTTCCTCAAATTTAGAAGCTTAAGGTGCATGTTTATTATAAGACTCTTTAGAACCGTCTTTGATTGGATGTGAATAAACTCCCATATAAGTGTTGGGTACTCTTAATTAATGATGTGATGCTTTTAGAAAAAAGAGGTTGCGTGATAATATCACAATATTTTTAGATTGTATAGTCCAACAACTGTGATCAATGCTATGATTCAATGAGAGGAATATAAAGATGACAAAGTAATCACATACGATTAATTTAGTGTATTTTCTCGTCTACTTGTCGCTTTGCTACATTTATCCACAGCTTCAAGGACACATATACACAAAAAGAAACTGTTGAGCTTTGATTGCCACATTTATACACAGCTTCAAGGACACATATACACAAAAAGAAATTATTGAGCTTTGATTGCCATATATACTCATTGATATGAATATATAATGACACATAATTAATTTTCAAATTAATCCATGAATAGTGTCTAATCATATAAAATTTAACTTAAGAGAGAAATTATTGGGTGTATGCGAACAAAATCTACATTAATAAGTGAATTTTTTATTTAAGTTTTTCAGTTATTATTTTGAGCAACTTTCACATATAGCAAATATAAAAATCATATTTATATGTTATAACTATAGTTTGCATAATTGCGTTCCATAGAAAATTTTATGTTTGCTACGGAGTTTTTGATTTGTATAATTTGCTACAAATATTTAATTTTATACAAATTGTTCAGTTTTGTATAAATTCATTTATACATTGTAATTTATATAATAAGATTTGTATTTGTATAATTATAAATGTATAGGATGAAAACATATATATTTGTATTTATATATACACTTTTCTCTCGCTTTATACAGAAATGTATAAAATGACTAATTGTATATCGAATCAGATGACAAAAATGTTTGCTGCAAATTACAATTAAAATTAACTATGGCTATATCATTTAATTTGAATTAATAATTTGCTATTTTATACCATTTTCCCTATTTTTAATGACATGAGAGCTTTTGAAAAAAATTACGACTAGAAAATCTTTGAAAAACTATTGCACTTGGCACTTCAGAAATTATGTTAAAATAGTATTATAGATTTTTTATTTTATTTTTACATATTTTCTTGAAAGTTGCACTTTTGTCCTCTTTATATATTTTTTTACCCCTTTCGTTTCTTCTCGAGTTCTCGTCTATGCCAAAATAGCACACTAGTAGTTAGGGGGTGGGATACATACCACGTACTATATCGATATGAACTTTTTGATATTCTAGTTTTGATATTATGATATTTTATACGAATTTTATGAAAAACAAACTTTAAAATGCGACATAACAACTATTAAATATATTGAATAATAAAATTCACTAAATAAATTTAAAAAGAATAGAATAATAGTAAGTAGTCAACTTGAGGAACTGAAAAAAGACTTTGAGGGACCAAAAGTAAATCATCTTACCTGCTTGCTGATTCAGGATTTTACGATTTTGACCATTTTGTCCTTTATCGTCACCAGGTGGGACTATCTTCAGATTTTTCTCACATGGTGAGTGCTATTCATACATCTAAACTATAATATAATATGAGGATTATTTCCCATCATATATATATACGTGTGTTTAATCACTGCCAAAAACTGTATAATGTATAATGACCTCTCTAATCTCTGCCAAAAACTGATCTTCTTCCAGTGGACTCTGGTTCTTGATCATTGAGGAGATCTTGTTGAAATTTATCCAATTCTTCAAATTTACAGTTACCCAGGTAACAACTACTCAATTCTCTTCTGGGTTTTTCATATTTTTGAAAATGAATTCTGGGTTTTTGTTTTCTTGAGCACCCACTCTCTTTTGATGCCTGTTTATTGAATTATGTGATCACTACAACTATAGGAATCTTGATTTCTGGCTTTTAGAAATCATGAGTTAGTTGGTTAGCAAGCTAAATAAGCTTATGTGGTGTGATGATTTGGGCAATTGGACTTAAAATTATGTTAATACCCCATAAAGAGGGTAACTTGTTGATGTTTGCACTGTATACTGGAAAGTTAGTGCAATTGGAAGTTTTCAATTACAAGGTTTGGTCTTGGTTGTGTAAATCTCAGGTTACGCCAAGAATGTAAGAAAAGTAAAGTGGTGGTGATTTTTTTTTTTTGTAGAAAAAGTGAAGTGCTGTTTTTTTGGGAATAAGAATCACTGAAATGAGGATGTGCACTTCGAATATTACCTCTGGACATGGCAGCTTCACCTAAAGTTGCTACTCGTGTTTGAGCGAACTGATTTAATGGATGATGATTGATGACTATCATTTCATCAATAGCAAGTTCCTTAGTGATAGTAGAAATGAAGAAGAGCTTGATAGATTTTAAATGTTGTTTCTGATGTCTTGCAGCTAAACCATAATCTAGGTTTATATTGTTCCTTAACAACTTAGTGGACATTGCAATATTTTCGTGTTTACATTTACCTGTTGCGCTGTCTGGGAATGCGAACAGGAAATCATGTTAGACATTAACACATTTTTCCTCCTCAAAGCTTCTTGTAGTTTGAATCTTGACTTTTCAATCTGGTAATTTGAAGATTTTATACCAAACGTATTGCTCTGTAGAGTTTTTATCTGTCAAATATCTGGTTATTACATAGCATGTGATGCCTAAATGGCTTAATGACATATTTGGCAATTGAAAGGGGAGTGCTAAACTTGTGGTGGTGGTGTCTACTATAAAGTGTTGATCAAGGAAGTGTGGGTAAAGAGAATGTTTTATTATCATTTTCTAGTTAGAACTTATAATGTCATCAGTTTTGACTTTGGACTTCATAGATCAATATGAGAAGATTTGTTGCAAACTGCTGGTGAGTTCCACGTTGAGGTGCTAATGTACTGGTAGAGGAACTAGAATCTTTAATGTGATATATCATAAGATATTATGATGAAGATACATAATGAGTTTTTTCATGCTTTTTAACATGGCTTACTAGTTAAGGGCTAAACATTCAAAATATTCAAATTCCGATGTTAGTTCAATGGAAGCTAACAAATGAAAACATGTTAAGGCTAGTAGTAAACATACATGAAATACCTAGTCAAAGATGATAAATGAGGTGATACAAAGAAATTGTGGTCACTCCTAGGCGATTATGCCTTTCCCTGCATGAGTCCCATGAACCAAGGAAGGCTGATTAGGTTTTGTCATCTACTATATAGTGCTCAATAGATTATCCTGGTTACACAGGTTGCAAGCAACAGGCAGCAAGTTTCTTGTTAGCATTATAAAAGGAAAAACAGATACAAGGAATGTTTTGTAAATGTGATTTAAACTTCGTGTAACTAATGTCATTTCTGAGATGGTCCTAACTTCAAGGTTTATGTTCAGAATTTGCAATCCCACACAGTTGCTAATACTAGGTATTTCTTCATATTCACGTCTTGCAAAAGTTCATTACTCTAATGGGGAAATGGTTCTCTTCTCATTTATGTACTAGACAACAAAGAGCTTCCTGAATAAATAATTATATGGGCTTTTATTTATTTTTGTTTTTTGATCTTAAAAAGATTTTGATAAGACAATGAAAAAGTTGCAACTATTTTCTGCTACATTTATGAAGGGAGGGGTTCCTTTCAATTCTTGGCTCTTGCTTGAGTTGTGTTTGTTCTGATCCGTGGTTATAGCTGTGTTCTTGTCAGGCTGCACTATTACAATGAAACTTTACTTTGTAGTCATTTTCATTACAGTGTGCAGTGGTTGAATAGTTTTGATTACACCAGTAAAGTTCCCTGAAACTATGAGTACTGGTTCAACAAAATCTACGCCAAATGGCTTTGAGAATTCTTTGAGACCGGAAGAAGAACAGAACAAGGTATCTCAATTTTTAAAGTTCCGTTCGTGGTTTTAAGCTGGATTGTGCTAATAAACAGTACTTTACTCCTAGCAGATTGATGAGATGAGAAAGTTGATTGGGCCGCTTTCAGGTAAGTTGGCCCTTTATTGTTCTGATGCATCCATTTCAAGATATTTAGCAGCTCAAAGCTGGAATGTGAAGAAGGCAGCTAAGATGCTTAAAGCGTCCCTGAAGTGGAGACTAGATTTCAAGCCTGAAGAAATTCTCTGGGTACTGTTACTGAACCCTCCCCCCCCCAATCTCTCTCTGTCATGTTCTTTTTTACCATCTTCAAAAAGTGTCTAGATGCTTGTTTGACACTTATTTCTTGATGAACTTTTGGAACCTGCATTTATGGGTCTTTCTTTCTTTTTCTTGTCCTTTTCTGTTTTGTGGAGGAGAAAGAATGATGCTTTTATTAATTAAACTTAACTTCTTTTGAGATTTACACCTCCTCAATCGGTAGACCTTTGGCATGATCTGCTTCATAATTATTATTTATCGGTGACATTTTTTTCCCGATAAATTGTTTTGTGCATTACCTCAGTCTGTATCTGCTGGATTGTAACCTTGAAATGTGATAGTAGTATTTGTACTGATCATGTTGATAATAGTATCCTCTGTTCTTTGTTGCTATTTTTTAATTCTTTTTAAAAAGCATTTCTTTGATACAGGATGATGTGGCTAGTGAAGCAGAAACAGGCAAAATCTATAGGTCAAACTATAAAGACAAGCATGGGAGGCCAGTTCTTGTCATGAGACCTCGTTGCGAGGTAGGTTTCAGTTTTGCTTTTTCTTTCTTGGGTAAAATACTTGTGTGTTACAATCATATCGCTTATGATTGTCTTATCCAATTGGTTAATTGAGATAATAATTGCAAGGAAAATGAACATTTAAACTCAGTTATATAGGCCTCAAAGCTACAATGTCTGTATCATTCTTTTTGTGTTATTTATATTACCTCTATTTCATGAACTTGATTCAAATTGATTATGCTGTCTGTCAGCAACTAAGAAATGCACTTCAAAAACTGCATTAATAAGTTATACTGATTAATGTTTGGCTACAAGGAACTAACACAAGCTTGATAACTTTTTGAGTCTCTCCTTGCAGAACACTAAGTCTCTAAAAGGACAGATGAAGTATTTAGTATATTGCATGGAAAACGCAGTTGTACATCTCCCAGAAGACCAGGAACAGATGATCTGGTTGGTTGATTTTCATGGATTCACTCTGTCAAATATCTCAATCAAGGTGACAAAAGAAACGGCTCATATTTTGCAAGACTATTATCCTGAAAGACTGGGGATAGCTATTTTATATGATGCACCCAAAATATTTGAACCATTTTGGAAGGTAATTTTCCCTCAAACTTGTTTAAGTTAGCAGTTGTTAATTTTGTGAATGTTACACTACAGGATTCTACTTCTTAATAATGTGTACTGAATAAACTTTTGATTATAATCATTGGCATGGACTGTGACCTCCAATGTTAATATTGAAACTAAAGATCATCTTGACAATTAGAGATTTCCTGACACCAGATAAAAGGATATCTTTTGGTATCTTAAGATTGCAGCAGTGAGGCTCGCTGTCAGGTAAATGCCAAAGAAAAATGTTCATGCATGGGGTTGTCATGAGAATTGCATAACTGACGACATGGTCAATTGGTGCTTGCAATTGGTATATGAGCTGTATCACTTTTTAATACTCCTCTATCAGTCTTCTGTAGGCCTAGTCCTTTACTCTGGGTCTATGAGTTTGCTGGTAGCTTGTTATGATGCAGACTGGGATTAGCTTTGTTTGCCTAAACTGAGCCAAAGTTGTAGTTACTTCTGGCTTTTTGGGACTCCAAGACATTGTCTGCATGTCTTGCATAGTTGGAATTACTTTTTAGAAATTCAGTCGTGCGTAAGATGGCTGATGGATTTTGGTGCAAACAATGGCTTTCTTAAAGGACAGAAATGCTGAAACTTTGAAGGCTAGTGTCTGCAGTAGAAAACTTAATTCATGTATTGCGATGCATGGAATAGAGTAAGAAGAAAGAGGACAATGTTGTCAATCAGATGACCATGGACTTCTATTTTCATGAAATCTGAACACACACTGAAACAGAGAAATTATAAAAAGTTAAGTGAGGTAAGAACGGGCACGTGAGAACTGAATCAGGACTTTGGATGAAAGCTAGTTTTACTTGATCAAGAGAGAATAACTACATAAAGATAAGAGGCTTTCTGAAGAAAAGAAAGAACAGAGAAACCAGGATTGTTGACAGATGAATAACAAAAGCAGGAAAGTATGAGTTAAATATTAACACTATTTATCCTCCTACAAGATTTGGTTGGGTTATTTATCAACCATTAGAGCGAAAATATGTGCCTGCTTTAATTTAAGCATTCAAGTTGCTGCATTACTTGAGGTTGCATTTGCTTTATTCCAATGGATTCCCTTTGGACTCTGTTTTCTCAAATATTAAGATGACATTGTCCCTTATTTGCAGCATCTCCATTTGATTGCCAGGTAACCAATTATTTTATTTATATGGTGCAGCTAGCAAAGCATTTTTTGGACCCAAAGACTGCGAGCAGAGTCCAATTTATGTACTCAGATGACCCCAACAGCAAGAAAATGATGGAAGAACTGTTTGACATGAGTCTGGTGGAGTCTGCATTTGGCGGAGATGATAAGGCTGATTTTGATGTCAATAAATATGCTGAGAGGATGAGAGAAGATGATAAAAAGTTGTCTGCTTTCTGGAAGAAAGACGATAGTTCTGCATCAAATGCACAACCAACTGTGACAGCTGACCCCTCTTTAGAGCCAACAAATTCTGATTCAGATTCTGAAGCCTTAATTAAATGAGAAAGTAGAGAAACCTTCTCTTGATGTTGATGAAGAGGAATTATCAATTGAAGAAACTTTGCCTGGAACTGGCAGTACAAATGTGAATGTTAAATCAGTGTAACTAAAGGCAATGTCTTCAACTTCTTAGTTTTGCTCACAACATGGGCAAATTAACCATCTCTCCAAATGGTTCAGAACTGAAGTGTACTCAGCAGAGAACATTTTAATCAAGGTGATGTAATGAGTGTGATATGCTATAAAATGAATGTTGTGCCACTTTATACTAGGTAGTTCTTTTGGATGTTTTGCATATACCAATTCTTTTAACACAAGAAAATGTGGAGACAGCAGCTTTTGCAAAATGGCAGTTCATCAAATTGCTTTTACTGATGTGTATAGTTGATAGCAGAAGAAATGATTGAAGTAGAAGTTGGAATATTATTTTGGCAATATGAATAGTTCAATTAATGTAAATTACTACCATTTGAACGTGGTTAACTCACAACAATATTTGATCCTAATGTAAGTCTTTTCACCTTCTTAGGAGTTAAAAGGATCTTTGGTTTGCCTTCTGATCTCATCAACAACTTATATAAATGAACTTTTAAAAGAAGAAACGATTTTTCTATAATCACCTTTTGTAAGTTCATGTAGTCATTTTTCCTTCTTTATTTTTTCTTAGAGTTCCATTCCTTATATTATGATTTATTTTTTTTCCCTTTCAAGAAGTACATTGTAGATGTCTTCTTCATTAATAAATTGCATTACTTCATAAATAAACATATAAAATTGCAGATTATATGTCGCATTTTTGTATTCAAGTGAAGAGGTAGTAGTCATATTTATATTTTCTGTAAGTTTAATCTTCCTCATATACTGTTAATGATCTAGCTATAGTTGAACCTAATTTTTAATTCTTGTTTAATAGTACTTGTTAATTGAAATATTATTTTTTTCTTATGGAACATAGCATGTGAAGAGGTTGTCAAATACCTAGAATTTGTTTGTCCAAGATAAGAATTCATGTAGATCTTAAAGTGAAACCTGACAGGTTCTATTATTTTAGTTTTGTGGCTATTTCATTTTGTCATTGTCCTGTTGATGTGTTGGGTTCGGGAGGAAAAAAAAATTTCCTAACTTTTATTTAAAAGTAAACTATTTTGTGGTACAAACTTAAAATAAAAATTGAAGATCAACATGCAACACACATTCAGGAAAAATAGCATAATGCAAATGGAAGCACTGCACATAGCTAGCTGAGAAAAGAAACCCCATGTATATTCTACATTGTCTTATTTATAAGCTGTATAGATGAACAAAAACACTAGTAGGCTCATTGTCTTTAATCTGTCTACTCATACTGATCAAAACCAACATATTCTACATTACAATTCACATATAGAACAACATTTATGAAAAAAGTGGCCAAGTTTGTTTGGCTTATCTATGCGAAGACTACATTAAACGAAAAAACAAATCACTCCCCCATTTGCAAGAGAAACTAGTCTTCAAGAGGCATATCAAATCTACTTCAACTGAAAGCAAACCCCTGCACAAACCATGAGATAATTAGATTCAAGAATCATAGCAGGTGGTTTTCAAGGAATAGAACACCAGTAAATCGCCATACCTTGTCACGTTACTCAAACATATCATCTAGCTTTTGCCTGTACTGAGCCAATTTCTGTGATTATGAAAAAGAAAGGGTACTTGGTCATACAAAGATAATCAATTAGCTATTATCGGCGAAATGCTAAAATGCAGGACTTTGACAAATGTAAACACTATTTGCTTTGCATTTTACTATGTTCCTTTTTGACTTATTTCTTCTGTATCCTATGCCTGACTGAAGAATATCTCAATTAATGTTGGAGAGGTGAAAACCTGAGAATTCTTACTCAGACAACTAAAATCAAATGAAACTACAAACTATAGAAGCAAGCACCCCTGTTTGGCCTTTGTTAGAGGTAGCAGCAACCTAATTTTCCGATTCTTAACTAAATGATTACACAGCTTCATACTTGTTTAGCAAACTATATGAAGTTCAAAATTTTGTGCTATAACCCACTTGTAATGCCCAATAATAACCTTTGCATATTCAAAGCTATTTTTCTTAATCGTTCCCTTAAGCAAATTAACCAGTTGATCAACAGGATTCAGGATTCACTTTCATCTAACTGTTCGTCAAACAAGAATGTGACGTCTACACAAAGATGAAACGACTTCAAACTTAACTTTGAGAATTTGCATACCTTCGTATAAGCATAGACTGTTGCCTCAGTTGGGGCTGGAGGACTTCCTCTGCGAATAAACCTTCCTTCTTTGAATATGTAAAGCATTGGGATTCCAGTGGCAAGCTCCAAACTTATAACCTGATAAGAAGAGTTTCAATTCGTAATGTTTCCTAACAGGACAAGACAAAAAAAAAATGCAAGAGATTCCAATAAGTTTGAAATTCCACCTCTTGGGATGTTAGCTTGTCAAGATACATAATGATGGACCTCAATGAGTTCCCATGGGCTGCAATCATTATATTTTTTCCACTTGCCAGTTGGGGTTCAATCTGCAACATTACAGCAACAATGTCATTTCATAAAACCTAAAACAGGATTGATAATATGATGGAACAGAAATATGCTTCAGCTTACGTGCTCTGTGAAGTAGGCAACAGCTCTCTCTGCACACATTTCCAAACTTTCTCCGTTCGGAGGAGGAATATCATAGCTACGACGCCACTCATGAACCTGCTCACTTCCATATTTATCCGCTGTTTCCTGCTTATTAAGACCTTGTAATTCCCCATACCTACAAAATAGCAAAGTCATACATCAGAACCATCAACTGATATATAAAAGATATAGGAAAATAACCTTGGAAGGAGAAGATGTTTTTACATTCTCTCATTTAGTTGCCAAGCTGTTACAACTGGTATACATTGCATGTTGGTATCTTCACTAAAGATCTGGCTCCAAGCTCCTGCTTGTTCACTCTCTTCATGAATGATAGTTGGCACCTAAAATTGACATGAAAGTGGCAATGATAAATATTTTAGGCTACCAATACACAAGCCTCAAACACTTCAGAGCAGAAGGATAAACCAAACTGAAAGGAGTCTACTGCACTTTGAAAGCATGTATAGGCAAACGCACTAGGCTTCTAATCAAACCATGATATTTCTATCTATTATGATACAGTTTCCCCCAAACACATCTTATCCTTGTGAAATGAAAGTAAGAAAAGTCCAAATGTTACAAGCTTTAACCACAAATTTACCTTCTTGCGGCGGTGCTGAGTCATGGCAAGCATGGCAGTCATTTGAGCACGAATCAAAGCAGAAGTATAGATTATGTCGACAGGTATATTACTAATTCGTTTCCCAGCTTCAACAGCCTCTTCCACACCCTTGGTAGTCAAAGGCACATCTACACAACCAGTGAACAAGTTTTTTTCGTTCCACATAGACTCACCATGTCTAATCAGGATCAAAGCAGCTTCACCTGAAGAGAAAAGAGGAATATGGGAATCAGATGTGGAGCTGCAGAGTAGCTTAAAACAATCATATAATTTATCCCATGAAAATCATTTCCAGGAAGGGGAACAATTACTTCTTAATGTGATAATGAAAGAAATGAACACAGATTTTTCTTATCTTATGCTGTGAGTATGATTATTTTGAAAATAACAGTTCAAGAGATGGACTATCATACTTGTTTTCTTGTTGGAGTCACTGGTGGTGGCACTTGATGGTGCTGAAGCTTCATCAAACACCGTAGCCTGAGAAGCAGAGGCTTGAATTACACAAGTACTTCTCTTTCTAGAACAAAAACTTCTTCCTCTCAACAATCCCACATCAACCTTGAAACCCTTGGACACCGATCTAAAGGAAACATGCCCATAATCAGGACACAATCCAGAGTTACCATTATTTCTACAAGACTGAAGAGTCCCAACCGATTGGTAAAGTGTCGTCGCAGCCATTCTGAGATCAGAGAAACCATAATTGTCAATGAAAAGTTCATGCACATCAAAAACAGCAACATTTCAAGTTTTCAACAAGTAAAGATGTAACAAGAAAGTAAAACACAGTTACTCAGAGAACTAATTCTTGAGTTCCAAGAGTTCAACACAAAATGTTGCCCTCTTTCATAGGAACAATTTCTACATCAAGATGAAAATGAATGTGCTATAAACACAAACAATGCCAAAAGGAAAAGCATAGAGCAAAATCCCATCAATTGAATAACTAAGCATTACCAATAAAATTAGCAATCAAGATAGATCTAATTCAAGATTAAGAACTACAAAACCCACTGACTAACGAGTAACAAGATATGACATCGATTAAACAAAGTGGGGTTAGCCCATATCAAATCATACACACATTACATCAACAGATAAAAGCAGAAATCATAAAATCACAAATCAACCCATTAACATCGAACATATCGAAATGAAAACAGAGCTCACATAACCAAGAAAAAGAAAACCCAGTTAAGATCAACACCAGAAAATGCAGAATATACAGAGAATTAATCAGAGATCGTACGCTTATTTATACAGACAAACGATGCGAGAATATGCTTGTGAGTTGGTGAATGAAACCAAAGCAATAGAAAATGGAAACGATGCTACCCAAGAAAAATCTTGTTTTTCCCCCTTTTTCTTTTCTTTCTTTTGATGAGGTTAAATGGGGGAAAACGAAAAAGGGTGTTGAGTTTATATATACCAAGAAAAGTTGGCGGAGAAGAAGATGGAAAAAAAAAATGCTTCACATTACATGCATCAAATGGTATAAAGATTCAGTTTTTATAGGGTAAAAAGTGTCTGATAAATCAAGATTAAGAGAGAAAATGATGGGATGCTTAGGAGAAATCGTTTTCTTGAAAAAGAAAGAAAAGCCAAGAAATTTCTCCCAGAAAGTGTGTATATGCAGTTGGCAATTGGATTTTGAGAAGAAATGAAGAATATAATATAGTGTCTCTATATGTGGGTAGGTAATGCCTCTATTCCCATTTTGACTCCCCCTTTTTTTCACTTTCAAAATATTAATATTTCTTTTTTCACCCTTAATCGTGACGTCTGAATCAAATTAAATAAATTTATTCATTAAAAATTTAGACATATGAATAACGATTTTAGGGAAGATGTTGTCATAATTGTAAAGCAATCTCTACTTTAGTTTTGATATTTGTCAACTAACAACCCTTTTGGTCAAGTTTATGCGAAGTCAAAGTATTTATTTGTTTTGGAGTTCGAAGTATTTGGTCAAAATTTTAGAAAAAATATTCTTTTTTAATATAAAAAAATAGAAGCTGAAAAAGATAATATTTTCTATAAGCATTTTTTAAAATACTGATTGATTATGAACTGTTATTTTAATATTAGATAAATATTTTGCTAAACATAAATTACTACTCTTCAAAAATATTTTTTGAAAAACACAAATTCTTTGAAAGTTTGATCCAACACAAACACTTTATAAGTTTGACCAACATGTACTAATTCCCTAAATAAAAAAAGGAAAAAATTATATTTGAATTTTCCCTTGAAATTTTGTGAGTGGAATGTGGATAGTGAATTAGGGTGAAAATATAATTGAATACTTAATCATACATCATTATTTTATAGTTTTAGGTTAATATATTTAATATAGAAACTACTATCACTTAAAAATTATTTACATGTGAACTTCTTTGAGATGCAAAATTTACACCAAATTGCCTATTATAACATGTAAATATACCATGATATGTAAATATTCAACTCTTATTTTTATTATCCTAATAAGCATTTCGTAACAATGACTTTCAAATCCTAGTTCCCTTTAGAAATTCTCATATATCACAAGAAAAAGGGAAGCAAATGTCTATGGGACTAATATATACTTTATTATTAATCAATCACATTTATTTAATGTTATGGTACTATAGTGTATATATTTATTTAATTTAATCTATCATATTTTTTTTAAAATGTAAATAGTGAAAGGTTGAATTCAAAGTTAATAAATGGTTGTTAGTAACCCTTGAAGGGGTCTTAGGGACCTAACCCCTTCAAGTCTCAACAATACAACTGACTTTTAATTAATTTTAATACAAACATATTTATTTGGCAACTCTTCAAAAATTGGCCATTAATATCACCTAACTCCTGCACGTGCCTCCTTTTAATGTCACGTGCTTATAATGTTGTTCAATAATATATGGCTGCTAATTCCATTTCCACCCACCTAACATACTGCACCTCTACCTTCTAGCACCAACTACCAATATACTCCGTTAGTTCCGATAATTTTGATTTTGATCTTTGTAATATATAATTTAACGTCATGTGCTTTTGGTTCTTCAAATATGTATGATAATACAAATTTAATATAACACATGACCAGATAGATGATTGAATAGTTAATAATACTTAAAAATTGTGAATATTCATAAGTAAAGGAATCAAAAGTGAATGTATCAAGTAATTGAACTATGCTTAATCAAATATTACAAGAACCAGAATTTGAATTTATCAATAATTGAAAGATCAAAAGAGTTACTATTAACCCTTTCGATTCATGTACATGATATATCATTTTCTTTTTAATTCGTTTAAAAATTAGTGACGAGTTCTTAAATTTAGAAATAATAATTGACTTATTTTTTTTAATTTTATCATTGATGACAAACTTTTATAGTTCTTCAAATATTATGACATGTAGTTTCATGTGTAGCATGCTATATATGACAATTCATGTTCTATGTGGCGTTCTACATGTATCATATCATGTAGAGTGTATGTCTCTACTTGTTTTCAATTTTATTTTTTACTTGTGCACATCCATAATTGAAAAACATAAATGTCAATTAAGATTAAATTAAATGGCACATTTACGTATTAGGCAAGACTGTGATAAAGACATGAGGTAATACTAAATTTAGTAATATTAAATTAAATTAAATTTATGAATACCACAAATGTGTTATAAATACAATGATGTTTTATTGTATCCACGAATTAAAATTCGAAATCACCTTTTTAACTAATTTATATTGAATCGTTGACATCCTACTGTTTCTTTGGAGTAGATTTTCATATTGATACTGAACTAATAGTTATTATTTATTTATATATAATTATTATATGGCAACTCAGATTATGGTCAAACCTAATAATAAGTTGGTGAGGCCAAAGAAAGATTCGGAACTCGCAAGAATATGCTTTTTAAAATTCAAACTTAGTCGACCTAATGTCTACTTACCAAAAAGCAAAGTAAATTGGTTATACTTCACAATACTCATTATTATTTTTCGAATTAATCACGTGGATGCAAATTAAGTTAGATTTATAAATATAGTATTAAAGACAAGTGAATTAGGTTCGATTGAATTTTCTCTCTTTTGGCTAGATCAGATAAACGAAGCAAATACCCCCTTTGTATATTTGTCCATTATTTATGTGTCGAATTGATGTTGGCTCAAGAGTGAGACTTGATTTTTATCCTATACAATTATGCCCTACATATAGATCGTGTAATTCTTAGTCTCATAAGATTATAATACGTGTTAAAATATGATGCATATTGACTAATTAATTTGTTACTCCATTAGTTAAGAGCGGGAATTTTTAAAAATAGAGAAGTATTTGGATCAAAGTAAAGACATATATGAGCTAAAGTATTAACAAAGGAAAAATCTGATCAATTTTGCATAGTTATACATAGGGAAAAGGTAGAAGTACCTTCCTAGACTATGACTCAAATCCTAGAGACACGCCTTAACTATTACCCCCTGAATTCATTTTTTTTGTAATGTTGTACACCTTTTTGGCTTACGTGGCATCCAAATATATCCCACGCGCCTCAACTGCGTAGAGTCACAGGGTGTGCCACATAAGCCAAAAGGTGTACAATATTATATATAAAATGAGTTCAGGGGGTTATAGGACCTTAGTTTAGTTAAAATGTGTCTCTGGAATTTCGGTCATAGTCTAGGGGGTACTTGTGCCTTCTCCCTTATACATGAATTATCATGTATTAAGCAGGTTCTCATTTTTCTTTTATGCATAACTAAGGCATGTTTAAGTTGTGAGGAATTTACGTATAATTTTATGCAAGTTAAAAAAAGAATAACTAACTCAATATCAACTTATCCGTGCATTATTAATACCTATATAACTAATCCTTACATAAATAAGAATGGAAAAATCTTTTTTGCCAGAAAATTTAGTCAGAATGACATTTTATCTATGTTATTTTACCTTTTTAAATATTTTTATCATTTTAACTTTAATACCTTTTAATATACTCCCTTTGTCCCTAATTACTTGTCCACTTTTGAATTGACAGACCTATTAAGAAAATAATTATTGACATAGTGAGTTTACCATTTTACCCCTATTAATTATGAAGTGGATGAATTAAAAATTTAAGATTTTCAAGAAGTTCTACCTTTTTCAAAGTAATTAATTGAGGGTATAGTAGGTAAAAAAAAGTTTGTCCTTTCTTGATTTGTCAAAATGAACAAGTAATTAGGGACAACTATAAAAGAAAAAGTGGACAAGTAATTAGGGAGAGTATCTGCATAACGACCCCTTAGAGGACAATCTTGTTCTATCTGAGTTTTTGGACTTGTTAATTAATGTTCCATTACTTGTTTCAGCTACATTTTCAGGCACTAGTTAACGCATAATTCACTCTTTGCAGTAAATGAAGTATGGTGATGAAATCAATAACAGTTTCATTGAATTTATTTCTTCTGAACAGCTATGCACAGGTAACAAAATGTCACATTTATGAGAAATCATCTCTTAACTACTCATCTTAATAATGCTATTAACTTCACCACACAACTAAGTATTCATGCATTTATCAGGGACATTGATTTTGAGAGAAAAAAAAAAAAAAAAAACAAGCCCGGTGCACTAACCTCCCCTTATGCGCAAGGTTTGGGAAAATGACATTGATTATGTATTCTAAGTAGATACTACTATATTTTCAAATTATCTAATCACAGCTTGTTAATTTTGGTTCCTTTATTTTATTTTTTCTATAGTGTACAAGTAATGTAAGATGTTGAAAGATGCATGCCCTTTCAAATTGGGAAAAGGTGGAAGTCCCATAAACATTAGCTCAAAGTTGCACCACTGTTTCAAATTTTAATACAGAGGAAGTTCACATCATATTAGCAATTGTTTGAATTAAGAAAGTTTAATAGCATGACACACTCAAATGCCCTAATAAAGTTTGGACTATCAAGAAATAGACATATACATCATCTTTAGACTTGTGCTTTTGTACATTATAGCACAAGTCGTGACTACTTTATTAACTTTGATTAGAGCCGTCAATATGGGCTAGGTCCGTTGTGTCGGCCTGGCCTAACCCATGATTTGATAGGGTTGGACTACGATTTTTTGAACCCATTTAGAAAAAAGGCTTTTTATCCCAGCCTGAATAAGTCTGTCGATTTGTGGGGCTTAAGAAATATGGATAGGGCCGGCCCGTGGGCCAAATAAAGATTAATTAAAAAATAGAAATAAAATAGAGTATTAAAAATAACATGAGTCTACACTCAAAATCTGTTTAAAGTTTGAAATATTACAATTTAAATACAAATTATGTTTATAAAATATGTACTACATAAAATAAAAAAATTCTAAAATTTCTAGGGAATCACTACATAAGCCATAGCCTATGGAATATTATCATAGTTTTTGTGTTTTATTATGATCATTGGAAAACAATTAGGTTAATATTTCTATTTAGTTATTTATGTTTTTGCTTGAAATCAAACTTAATAAATATTATATAGATAATTTTATTTGTGTATTTGATTAACAAGTAGTAACACTAACCCCATTTAATATTTTCTTGTCGATATTTATGATAATATTTTTAAATTATAATTTAATTTAAAAAATTATAAAAAATATACTTTTAAGAAAAGAGGGTTGACCCGGCAAAACCCGTAGCCCACACACTTGTGGGTTGAGACAACCATTTTCTGGCCCACATAAAAAATGGGATAGCCCGACCTGGCCTGTCAAATTGTAAAACATGTGTCCGGATGGAGTGGGCCAGCCCATATTGACAGCTATAACCTTGATTGATGCCTACAAAACTCTGCCTATAGGTTAATTCCCCTGTCCGTTTTTTAATCTTATGGCACAACAAGGGGTTGTTACGTTACATAAGCATTTTGGATAGCAGAAACCAACAAATAATCGTCATCATATTTTACTATAAGTAGGAACAAAAAAATTTTAAAATACCATTTTGCCCCTACACTAAATTAAAATATTTTAAATATTTAGTTAATTATATGTTTAATTATTAGTGATAATCAATTATTACATTGAGTAAATGGAGAGATCATGTGTTCAAAGGAGGATTATTTACTCTTCTAGATTTTAATGGAGGTTCATTGCATATATTTAATATTCTTAAAGTTGTTCTCTTTTATCTATTTTGGTCCTTTGAAACCTTCAAATATTTAATTTAAAACTTTAATATATCTTTTGTTATTCCTCTATTTTATCTATATAAATTCATCTTTTAGTTTCATGAAACTCACATCCAAAATTATCCTTTTCATTTTATAGTTAAAATAGTGAAGTCATCAACATCTAAAGTATATGATATATTTACCTTAGTCTGATTATATATCACTAAAGTATAAAAATAAAGTGATTTTTCTATTTGATTTATGCTTTAGTTTGACTCGATGGAGAAGACTTTTGAATTTTGATTGGATATGAGACAAGGTGTCGACAAAAACTTGGAATATTATGTATCGATTTTGTATTTTTTTTTCCATTTATATAATGCTATTATTAAAGTCTTAAGAAGGATACGTATGTTATTTTTTTCTTCTATGTTTATTTTTTTATATTTATATATCTATTAGTCTTCTTTAATTTAATTTTCTATTAAAAAAATTATTATCATAACATTTATTTGAGATTGTTGCATTTTAGTACTCATTACACATGTTTTCATTGAATTTTACTCGTCCTAACGAATTTATAAAATACTGCATGAGACACACGTGTGTTGCATAAATATTAAATGATAATAGTTTAATTGTTATAAATTGTTAGTTATTTATTATAAAGACAATGAAAGTATCATTAAATTCATTTTAATAGTATTTGACCTTTCAATTTTCCATGTGATTTTTCATGTTTCCGTAATTTTGTTGAAGCTCCAAAGATGAAAAGTTAGATTCATTTTACCCTAGGTTAAATTGAACATTCTAATTAACCAAATATTAAATAATAATATTTTAATTATTATTTGAATTGTTAGTTATTTATTATAAAGACTATGAAAGAATTATTAGATTTATTTTACCTCTAGGCTAAATTAAACATTCTAATTAATTAAATATTAAATAATAATATTTTAATTATTATTTGAATTGTTAGATTAAAAGTGGGAAGAAATTTAGATTACTTTTTTACCCTACATTAAATTAAAATATTATAAAATATCTAATTTATTAAATATTCTAGCATTAATTAAGAATACCATATTAAGTTTTACAATAATATACTAATTAATATGTATTTAAGTATACAAACGGATGGATTAATTTCCTTGCTACTGCCACTTATTTCAATACTCTAGAATGACTTATCATTTTTCCATACCAATTCAATGTTTTAAAGTTCTTTTCAACTTCTAATTATAAGCTTTCAGAATTTTATAAATAGCTAAATCAGTGAATCATGCTAGACTAGATCCATTGATGTTCTCCTCCTCCTCTTCTTCTGAATTCATCTTCAATGTGTCTGTTAAGGGTTCCATTGATATTTCTCATATGCCGGCTCTCTTAACCATCTATTAACTTATTATTATGCTTAATGATGATCTATTCTTGGGCTGCTAATAATTATGTCACGACACAAAAGACAACAAATGAAGTTAACAATGCTACTGACATGAACAAATGAAATAT
>JAJOOS010008563.1:0-35457 GCA_029582725.1 Solanum chiquidenum
ATATTGTGTCATTACTTTATTTGCTTTACATAACGTAACTGTTGTAATCTGTAAAGGAACATATAGAATATACATGTTCCTTAGGCAAATCTGGGGGTCAGTATTCCAATAAACTTGCTATGAAAATTCTGTACATAATGGCAAGAGCTTTAGGGATGAAAACAGAGGATATGAATGTATTATTTGAACAAGACGGGACACAAATGATGAGAATAAATTATTACACAAGTGAATGTGAGTCAATCCTCACCTAGACGATCATTCCATTTCCGAGCAGAATTGGAGATGAAAAGACTCGATCGATGGTACTAGCACCAACTGTGATAATCCATGGCGCTACATTTGCAACAATTGAAGGTGTTGGACCATCATTTCCAGCACTACAACATTTCTCTTGACTCCAATTGCAATAGGATCCTCTGTGTAATATTTTGTTTCAGATTGAGACCCTAGAGAAATACCAAGTACATGAACCCCATCAGCTATGGCATCATCAAAAGCAGCAAGAATGTCATCCATAACACATGTATTTCCCTCAGCTAAACTCTGATCTGGAACTGGCCAACATACTTTATAGATGGCGAGTCGAACATTCCAGTAGCTGTACCCTTTGCAAATCCACCAATTGCTGATGCATTTGCGACTCTTCTACCACCCACCGTGCTTGCTGTGTGAGTACCATGACCGTATACATCTCTCGGTGATCGAAAGTCCCTTGTCTCGTTAAGAGAACCAGCAATTGCCTCGTAACCTTTTAAATAGTATCGCGCTCCAATTAATTTCCTTGAGAAAGGGAAATACAAAAGTGTTCAGTTTATACTGTCAATGTATATAAGTTAATTACAGAGCGATAACTAATTAGTGATGTAGTCAACCTGTTGCAATGGGAGGCGTTGAAGGCAACACCGTCTTGGCAAATTCCATTCCATGATTTTGGAACTGGTCCCATTCCTTCATCATTGAAACTTGAAGATTCTGGCCACACCCCTTTAAAAAAAAAAAGAGATGAAGAGTAAATATAAAAAAATGTTTTGAAACAGTGCCCAGTCCCAATTCTACATGGCAAGTTTTAAGACCTAAAAACTTAGGGATCGTTTTATGAAATATTGTTTAATATGTGAGTTATTTAACATTTACTAATTAAAAAGGCAAATATATGATCACATGACGTTTGTGATCTTAATTGAATGTATTATTTGTTGATATATATATATATATGTTGTTTTCTGATTATTTGTATGTTAAACAATTTATAAAATTGTATACATATAAAAACAACAACTTTTGCAACTTTTACGTGTAAATGTAGATAGTTTATTCAATGTTACTATTGTTTACTGTATTTCGGTTTTAAAAATAGATTGTCTATCTTTTTTAATTGAAAGTTGAGGTTTTGTGAGTGATCAATTTATTAAGATGACAATTAATTATCCTCAAATGGTTCAAGTGAGAATATCAAAATGAATAAAAAAATCATTGCAAGAAATTAAATACACAAAGCTATTGGAAGTGGAGGGTATTTTTGTAAACAAACAATACTTTTAACGAAATATAGCAATACATATTATTTTTAATACATCAAATCAAATATACTAGATAAAAAAGAAGAAGTCCACCACTACTAATTTCAGCATTATTAATCTGATCAACATTACTAATACACCCTATTCAATAATATTTTTATACACTCTACTAAATGACCCCTTAAAGGACTATAGACATTTTATATATATTAATCATAAGATTTAGACGTGTTAATCATAATGAAAACAAATGAGGCCTAATACACCTCTATTCAGTACTATTTTCATACACTCTACTTAATGACTCGCGACCACTTAAAGGACTATACACATCTTTAATTTGATCCACAAGATTAAAAAATCTTCCTTTATTTTTTTAAACTTTATGTCCAATTAAATTATGTCATAACCGTATACAAATGATTTTAAAAAAAGAGAGAATAGCTCTTACCACTGTCCATAACCCCAACAATGATATCCTCTCCATAATTTGCATTTTTGAGCAATTCTTCTCCAGAATTTACCAGTGAAGTTCCTTCTAGTAAGCTCACAAAGTCCCATGATCTTGTAGTATGAAGCTTTATTGCATGAGGATCACTGTGAAATACTGATATTACCCCTTCCATTCCTGTTTTTAAAAAAATTACACTGATATGGGCTGTCTCAATCCTATATATATATAAGTTCATATGTATGTAGGATGTTTATGAAGTTGGTACCTGATCATATGCTCTTGTGGTGTTAACACCGCGGAGAAGCCATTGATGACGTTCTTATAGCTGTGAACAAGTGATGCTCTAACATCTTCATTGGAAGTAGTAGTAGCCTTGACAGAATGAAGAAATGAAGAGTGATGGTCTTCTATTTCTTTCAAAGTTTTGTCACCATTGTGCTCACCAAGGTACACTATATACACCTTTGTTTCTTCATTACATGAAACAAAGCTACCAAGACTGATCATAATTAGGAAAAGGGAAAGCAGAAATACAATTATATGATGGTTCTTCATTTTGGATATATTCTTTTTGTTTCCAGTATGAGTGGATCTCAAAGGGATTTTATAGTGATACCATAGTAATATTCCTACTTGCTACAAAAATACTTACCTAGTGTTTTGGCCATAGATTTCTATATATTTTTGGCAAATATTATTTGGGTGAAATTACACCATGTGTTTGGCTATAATATTTGGAAAATATGTTTCATTTTTTAAATAAATATGATTTATATCCATAAGTTTAAAAACTATCAAAATTAACCATAGGTTTGTATTACATAGCAAGATAGAAATGTCGACGTTACAAGATTCATGACCTCCACAACAAGTCAATTGGATCTTCGTTGCAGCAAATAACTAGTGTCTATGACTTTGGAGCAATGTGGTAGTTTGGAGTGAGTGCAACAAGCATCATCCCATACATGATGAAGTAGACGAAGCACATGACTTTGTTACCCTAAGACTATTGTTCGTCATTTTCATCAACAACCATATCATCACTGAATATTTCGTCACTGCTTTGGTGTTCACGTAAAAAATTGTGTAATTAAGCACAAACAACTACTATAGAGTGTGTTTTTGTACCAAAAAAAAAAAGTTTGGTGTAGAATTTGAATTTTTAAAAGTTTTCAAATAATGAGATTTGACCCAAATACTAATTTTTCTAGTAATTGGGAATTTGGGTTATTTGCCAAAGATATATATCAAATAATGACAAATTATATGAAGAAATCCTATTTGCCAAATTTTCCCCTAAATTTTACTTAGTAAATCTATGGCCAAACGGATCCTTATAAAATTTATTCCAACATAAAATCACCTAAAATAAATAAATCCTCTAAGATTTTTGGGGGAAAAGCTCTATATAACTGAAGTCACAATCATCTTTTTAATATGCGGGCCTTTATTTGATATTTGGATAACTGGGGTGGGCCTGGGCTGAGATGTGTGTGTATTTGTCGTGCGTGAAATCTATATTATTCGAGTTTGGTTATAACATTTTATTTTTGGGAAAATTGTATAAATAGCAAATTATTAATTTAAATTAAATGTTATAGCCATAGTTTGTTTTATTTATAATTCGCAGCAAACATTCCATTTTTTTGCCATCTAATTCGGTATACAATTAACCATTTTCGGTATACAATTACCCATTCGGTATAGAAATGTATAAAATGCGTTTGTGTTTGTATAAAGCGAGAGAAAAAATGTATATACAAATAAAAATACATATATATTCATCCTATACACTTATAATTATACAAATACAGATCTTATTATATAAATTACAATGTATAAATGAATTTATACAAAACTGAACAATTTGTATAAAATTGAATGTATCTAGCAAATTATACAAATCAAAAGCTCCATAGCAAACATAAAATTTGCTATGGAGCGCAATTATGCAAACTATAGTTATAACATACAAATATGATTTTTATGTTTGCTATATGTGAAAGTTGCTCTTTATTTTTTGAAGTACACAAATTTCATATAGTTGTGACGCTAATTACATCATATCTCAAAAGTTTTTTCAATTATAAGATTTTCATATTTTTCATTGCTTTCACATACATTCCTTGATTATCGTTAGAGTAAAAACTAAAAAATATTTAATCAATATTCTCTCCGTTCAACAATAGTTCCCTCCGTCTCATTTTATATGAGGTACTTTGACTCGGCACGGAGTTTAAGAAAGAAAGGAAGATTTTTAAAACTTGTGGTCCAAAATGAATGATAGAAATTTGTGTGACTGTAAATCATTTCATTAAGGGTAAAATAGACATTTTATAGCTAAATTGTTACTTGATATAGAAATGTGTCATTCATTTTAGGACTGACTAAAAAAGAAAGTAAGTCACATAAATTGGAACAGAGAAAATATATACTATAATATACTATTTTGAGATATCTAACCATACTCATCTACTTTATGAAATCTAAAAGTTCATTCTTTTTCATGCCATGTGATTTATCTCTCAGTATTATGACAAGTTGTGTTTGTTTGTGCCAAGGAGATTTGTCAGTACATATATATGACTTTGATTGAAAATAATGTTATAACCAATCTAAAAATAAATACACAATTTAAAATATTATAATTTCTAAAGAAAATTACAATTTTAAAAAATTACAGAAATCGCTTCTTGGGTATATCTCTATCCCTTCTTGGATACATCCATCTTCTTTCGAATCTATTTTTATCCCCTCTTGGCTCTCGAATACATCTCTCCCATTAAATAATGTATCATTTGCAATATATCGATGGTTGATTTTCCTCTTTGTTATCGATTACTTTTTTAAGAATAAAATAATTGGTAAGACGTTACTGATAATAGCATATAGTATATAATTTGATGACATGACTAACTCTTATTTTATCAAAATTATTTACTAAGAATAATTTGGCCACTAGGTCTTCAACACAAACGTACTATGATATTAGTTTGAGAAGTAAAAGTGCAATTCAATTAAGTATGCAAATTAGAAGACACGTCTAAATTAATTTTAGAACTTCTCATAGTTACTTTTTAGTTGAGAGTTCAAACTTAATTGTTACTTTTTCGATTCCTTTTTAATTGTGATAAACTGATAATAAGGTTTTACACAATCTTGAGAAAAACTAATTATGAGTGTAATTATTTGACTAATTATATATTCCTTATTAATTTTTAATGTATTCGCGTCTTAATTCTAGAATAATTAATATAGAGAGAAAAGTTGGAAAACAATAATTAATTCTTTCTTAAATTTATAAATTGATAAATATTTAAGAATAATTATATTTAAAATATATGATAACTAAAAACAAACGGAGAGAATTTCACTGTACCTTTCTTATGTAGGCCAGTTGAATCAAATTAGGGATATAAAGTAGCAGAGACTTGTCATTGTGAGGGCCGCTTGCATTGTCTTATGGGATCCCAACAAATTCAAAGGCGAAATTAGAATTTTAAAATAGCAATATCAAGTTCTAGTAATTTATATACATATTTAGTAATTTTTTAAATATAAATATAAAATTTGAAGTAAAAGTAATTTAATGAGTTCTGTTGAATCTATACATTGACTTTTAGCTATGTCTTTAAGCAAAACTAGGCCTAGCTCTGTCTTTAAATAAAACTAGGCATTCCTCAAATGCAGTGATCAGGACTCAGGAGTTATATTGTAACCAAACTTATTAGTTATGCTGAATTTTAAATTACAAATCAAACACTATATTAAGTTTATACATAGTCTTAACCAGCTAGTAGTTATCTAACATGAAATTACCCATGCAATACATAAATAACTTACCTCCTAACCAGTTTACATACGAACTATATGAGAGTTTTTTACCAAATAGGTATATGAGTTAACTTTTCTAAAAATTATATCTTGACTTTGTAAATTAATGATCTTAAACTTTTGACCACCAACTTAAACCTCAAAAGCCAAAAATCAAAATTTGTTATACTTAAAATCTTGCTCATGAGGTATCATGAAGTAAAACGAGGTTGAAAATTTAAAACCATCCGCCTCCAGACTATTCTCGTAAATCACCAAATTTTTTTACTGTTTTCTTACTCCTTGTCTTATGTAACTAGAATTTTCTTTAAAAACCAATTAAAAAAAAAGAATTATAAAGAAAGAAAGAGACTAAATGCCCAATACATAATTTCACAATTACGGTCAACATCATGAAAACATAATCCAATTTATTCAAATCCAATAAAATATAGCCACTAGATTTGATTTTCTTATTATAAAGCATACATCATACACAATTATTACATTAAATAATACTCATGTAACACGTTGAAAGTTACTGATCATCATAGTACAAATTATTGGCCCTGACCAAATGACGAATATCCATTGGATAAGAATCAGACGATAGAAGAGCTCTGTAAGCTCTACTTGTAGCTATGTTATTTCCAATTTCAGTTGGATGGAAATTATCATAAAAAAAATGTGTTGCCCTAATTAGACATGGAGATTTTCCTGGAATACATTGTCCTTCAGGCATAGTCTTAGAAATTTGACAGCATGGATTATTCAATAGAGTTATAGCTGCAAAATGAAAACAAAGAGTCCGTTTCGATTAGCCAATTAAAATTAGTTGATAAAACAAAAAAAAAAACTTACAAACTGATTTGACCAGCTTATAAGCTTAGTCAAACACTTACCAATCGCTGATGAGATGCTATACATGTTTATGTATATGAATTTTGCATCTGGGAAATTAGTATTGAGTTCATCAACAAGAGCTTTTAAGTTTTTGTTGAATAATTGAACTGCTTTATTTGTTGAATCCACACAAAAAATTGTGCTGTGTTGGTTCAATTGATCTGGAATGCAACCTATTTGAGGTAGTCCAAAAAGTGCTATTTTCCTTGCTCCATCTGAATACAACTCCTGTAATACCAAAAAAATATGCAACATTAGCCATTTTAAAATGTATCTATGTGTGTTTTGTACGAAGGAAAATATTTATCGCGAACCTTTAATTGTTGGGAGTACTGTTGAATGAGAAGTGTTGCGTACTGAGTTGGTGAGTACAAATGACTTGATTGGTATACATCTGGCATTAGAAAATTATTGATGTAGTCATTGCTGCCTATTCCAACAATGAAAAGGCATTTATTTAAGTGATTTTTGGCTGAAGTTGTATTTCCTAGCAAATCAGCAATACGAGAAATTGTGACTTTATGATTCTCCAATTGTTTGCCCAAGTAAATCCGATAACCCTGAAAATTAATTATATCAGTATCAAAAGATTTAATTTTTATTGTAATATAGTAGTAGTTGATACAAAATATACTAGCAAATCGTACGACTAATTAATTAATTATTTAACTAGACTTATTGGATGGGTGTCAATTGTCATGATCTAATTAAACTATAGGATAAGAAAGTTTTATAATATTATAGTCTAATCTTGAACCATGTTTTTTTAAATGCACGACAGAGGAATGATTAACTTATCATAGAATTATATATTCCATTTATTTGCTTTTATTTGTCGAATTTTGACTTTGATCGTACCTTAGGAAACAATTTGGTATGAGTATAGTTTACTGATATTTAATCTTATGTATTGAAAAATGATATAAAAAATAAGTAATTAATATAGAAGGAAAACCCGAAGAAGGAATTTTTTAATGTACACTAAAAGTGAATGGAGGAAGTATCATATAATACTTGGCATTCATGACTTTCTAGCTCCAATAATGCAATATATAAAATACTTTGACGTGATTAAGCACTTTGCTGATTAGACAAATCAATATATATGGAGAAAAGTCTACTCGTAGCAAGTGTCCTTGAGTAATTAGTTGGTTTATAATGATAGATATCATATTATTATTACCTCTCCAAGATTTATAGTAATAAAAAATTATATCATGCAACTCTCAAAATATTGTAGAGACGAATTTAGGATTTTAACTTTATGAGTTTAAAATTTATGAACTCACAATTCATTAAATGAATTTCAAACATATTATTTGTACAAACCTATCTATCTATCTATTGTATTTTTATAACAAATGTAAGAGTCAATATTATTGAGTTCTGTTGAATCTACTCATTATACTAAAACTATATACGTCCTTGCAAAAATTGCACTATACTTACAAGATGACTTCCCGTATCGTTGCGAATTCCAGCTGATCCAGATGCATAATTCACACCTTCCAAGATCTCATCACCCGTTGCGCTTGCAAAAGATGGTATGTAGTGATCAAAATCAAGGTGTTCAGCTATTTAACAAAATGAAAAGCATAAGTTAATGGATTGCTAAACAAGACAAATAACAAAATAATGCTACACATATTTAATTTAACATGATATCAGAACAGACAAAGATATCTTCAACCTCACCATGCATTACCACCCATGATCAAAAAGATTTTGCACATCATGAAAAAAGAATCAAGCAGCTCACGTATGTAAAGAGGCGATAATAAATACATATTTTTGTTCATAACCTAAACTTACATAAGATAACATGATCACACACTTCAATAAAAGAAATATAAATCTGAAAGCCGCAAAGAGAATGTGAGAAAGAGAGAGACCTAGGAAGTCAGCTATATTCCGGCCATTGGTGAATCGGCCAGTCGGACCATCTGAGAAATCAACTCCATAGGGTGGATAGTTAGCCCTTGCCACTGTGTCAAGGTCATTATTGTTGCCATTATCAAGTAACGAGTCCCCAAAAATGAAATAGCAAGGCACTTCTGGTGCACCTTCAACTAAATTCAAGATTAAAAATACAATACTTAATATAATTGTAACATAGCACGCCATTGAGAGAATTAAGTTGAAGAAGAAGATGAAAAATATAATTGAGAAATTATTACTCAATTATAATGGTGTTGAATATTATGGTGAAGGTTGCATTAAAATATATAGGGAGAGGCTTTTATGGTTGAATATATAATTTCATCATTATTTGTGCTGTGGTTTGTGGGGTAGCATATGGGGCAATGGACAAGATTTTGTTTGATACTCCCTCTGTCCCAATTTATATGATATATTTCGAATTTCGAGATTCAAACAAGTCTATCTTTGACCGTAAATTTTTCATATATCTTTTAAATATTTTGAATTATCAATTATTGTGACTTATAGTACTTTTTATGTAGTTTATAAATATATAAATTTCATTTTTAAAAAATTGAAGATTTCACGAGCAAATTCTCGGTCAAACTCAAACTGTTTGACTCTCGAAAAGCAAAATGTGTCACATAAATTAGGACAGAGAGAGTACTATATATTTTTATTTTTATTTTGAAAAAAGGCTATCATGACGACTGGGAGAATTTTGTTTTGTATATACAGGCCAACAAATTTTTTTGTGATTACTGGATTTGTATTACCAATGTTACCAATATAAAAATTTAAATGTTTGTGTCTAGATTCATATTCTTTTAGTTATTCTAGGTGCATATATTATCCTATATATATATATATATTCTATTCTAGATGTAAAAATATTTCATAGGTGTGAGTCTAGAGTGAATATATGTTAAGTTGTCTTTGACAAGATTAAAGTTTCAATATTATATTAAGAAGTGAGCTTAACGGAGAAAATTTCAAAAATAATGATATTATATTAATTATTAAATATAGTGATAGTTTGTTTAACTATGATGTATAGCTATTATTTTGAAATTGTATCTGATATATATATATATACACACATGCGATCTGTATCGGTTGGATACGACCATTTTTGCTTTACTAAATTTAGTAGTAGTATCAATATATATAACTAGCTAGATTGAATAATGTTACAAACTAAACAAATAAACAAAAGAAGATCGTCTGCTAAGACACAAATTTTTATTTTTTTTTAATTCTTCTGTTTGAATAATTTCACTAAAAATGGAAGAAGATCTGCAGCTATTAAAAGAAAAAAAAAACGTTCTTAATCATCTGTGTGATAATTAATTTTTCTAGAATCTATCTGGTCTTCTTTAAGCATTAAGCACTAGTACTACAAGCTAATTAATAAGTGGGGTACTTCTATGGGTATTGATTAATGGGGCTGCTATAATGATTGAGGCTAATTAAGTGGCCGATTTTTTAAATACAAAACTTTTTCACGTGAAAAATGATATATTCTTCTACTAGATAGATGGAAACTTCATGGCGTTAAGAAAATAATATACTTTTTTTGTCTCAATTTATTATGCACACTTTTTCTTTGTCTTTTAGTTCGTTTTCAAAAAATATCATTTTAAAATAAATTTTAAAAAATTAACTTCAAATTTTATCTTTAATCCTTAATTAAAAACTTTATAGTTACATAAATAGTCGAGCAAAAATTTATAACATAAATGTTAAAAGTTTTTTTTTTATTTATCTTTATGGCAAATATCAAACTATGTTATGAAATTGTAACATAGGAGTATATGACAAATGTAACTTCTTTGTTAGTTCGGATACTTTATTTCATGTAAAAGGTGTTGCATACTTGGCCTTTCATTTTAGAAAGATTGAATTTTGACTTAAATAGTTAGCAACTTTTTAAAATTATCGGTATATTTCTCTTAAACACATTACAATGTGGAATCCAACCTCATTATTGAAGTCAACAAATACTGCAAAACAAGTCAAAGATTACATTTTAAGAAAAAATCCAAATCTCACAAAAAAAATCTGCAAAACATTGTTTTTTGATGATGTGTGATGACATCAATTGAAACAAATTTCTCTTATAAAAAAGTCCATCAGCTCATTTTGTTAAATACATCACATAGAAAGAAAAATATAGAAAGCAGTGAGGTATTTTTCTTTTTAAATGAAAAGCAGTGGGGTATGAGAAAATAATCGGTGAAGAAAAATAGAATTTGAACGATATTTTAGTAAGGTAAAAACAATCAAAAGAGGGTTTATTTCTTTTGAGTATATAGTAGTCACTTTAAGTATAACTCTCGGAATTACACAATGTAAAATTTCTTTCTATAGTGATATCAATTACTCCGCTTGGTTCGTGATTTTTTCTCTTATTTAAAAGGATTTCTATGTAAAAATTCTGATGTTATCATTTTTCTATTTTATTTTCAGACCGTATATATTTTTTGTGTTAATCCACATTTTCTAACATAAACATCTCTTGATAGGTAGGGGTCAACTGTCAAGTCAAATCTCACACACCAAAAAGGCTCTATACCTTGATGGCTCACTCGACAGTCGACTCTATGGCTAATGAGAGAGACAGGATGAAATGACCAAAAAGGGCCTACTTTTAATGTGTTGTAAAGATAAAACGAAGGACATTTTAGGAAATTAAAATATGTGGAGATTGCTATCCTACTAACTTCATGTACTAATCCTGGGAAAGCAGTAGGTCAGCAAGATACAAAAGGGATCATTTGATTGGTGTAATAAAGAATAATAATCTCACGATATTTCATGAGATTATTTTCTTGTATGTTTGGTAATTAGTAATATTATTTAGTTTTAATATTTTTTATCCCGCCATTTCAGTACAAATCATATAGAAGGTAGAATAAAATAATCTCATGAGATATTCTTATCTATCTCATTACACTGCGACGAAGTTCAAATAATCCCATAACACATGATCAAATTGGGAGGGTGCTTAGAACTAAAATAGGTAATGGAATGGTTCTCTTCATTGCTACACAAGAAAACAAAGTATAACATGACATGAAATAGTATAAGATTAGTTAAAGAACAAGGAAAAGGAAAAATGCTTTAGTGATTATTATGCACAAAACTGGAGAAAAAGTTTAAATCATATAACAAATATGGAACATCAAGAAAAAGAAAAGTGTACACAAGCTATTAGTAGTCTGCACAATATTAGCAACTACTTGGAAGTACCTAATGTCATGTCATTATGTAGTTCAATAACAGGAAGAAAGCTTCTGTTTGATGTTTGCCAATGCTACTACAACATCAGTCATGTTCATCCTTTCAACCAGAATATATATTAGACGTGCAATTCATCGCTAACTCCATGATAGATGACACGCATTGCAGCTTTTGACTTGAGTTTTGTTCATCTACTGTTAGTAAGTCGGCATCTATGATTTGATCCAGCTCATTAGGAAGCGAATTATGTACAAAGCATCTCAATTCATATCTCAAGTTTAAATAAAAGATTCACCTGGAGCAATGTAACCAATTGTAGCAAAGATTGTAGTGAGCAATAGATTCTTCCTTTCATAGAAGTTTGGCAATGCCAAAGTCAGTAAGGTGTCCCATCATGTCGTTGTCAAGTAACACGTTGCTAGGCTTAAGATCACAGTGAAGAACCAGAACTGAGTAACCATGAAGGAGGAATTCCAGAGCAGATGCAACGTCGAACATGATATTCAATTTCTGCATTATAGTTAAACAGTAATCTCGAGAATATAGCAACTTGTTTAAGCTCTTGTTTGGCATGTACTCGAGTATCAATGAATTAAAATCCAAGTTACAACAGCTGCTAATGATTTTGGTGAGATTTCTGTGACGAAGATTTTGAAAGATTTCACATTCTCTGTCAAAGGTTTGAAATGTGCCTTCCATCTGCACATTGAAAAATTTGACAGATACAGTCATCCCATCTGCTAATGTCCCTTTGTAAACAGAACCAAAAGTTCCACTACCTAGCAAATTATTTACGTCAAACCCCTGAGTTGCTCTTTGAAGTTCATAGTAAGAAATTCTTTGTGGTGCTACCTCAGGTGACCACTCCTCCTCAGCATTGAATGTTTTACCTCATCAACACGAAAACTATTGCTGAGGCAGTCCCTATCACAGAGATAACAGAAGAGGCAACTATAATCCATATCAGTCTTCTTTTCTTGGACTTAGACTGATTCTTTGAATTAGAAGGACAAGCCGGGACATGCTTTTGAGGGTTACCACACAATCTTTCATTCGACATAAAAGATTGGTAAGAGAGATTAATAAAAGGTCCTCCAATCAGAATTTCTCCGTGTAACCTGTTGAATGAGACATTAAGGAAGTCTAGCTTCTTAAGTGCCTCTAATGACTTTGGAATCACACCAGACATATTGTTATACAAAAGATCCAATGCGTTTAACTCTATGAGTTCCCCAAATGTCTCAGGAATAGATCCTTGAAAACTGTTATGAGCCAGAGATAGTTGAATCAATTTTTGTAGTCCTCCCAAGTGAAAGAACCACTTATTCTGTTTCTACCAAGTGAAAGCCTCTGAAGAATTTTCAAAGAAATTATCGTTGTCGGGACAGTTCCAGTAAATTCATTACTATCCAGAACCAAAGTAGATAAATTTCTCAAATTTCCAAGTTAAAACTCCGTAGAAAAATGGTAAACAGTAAACACATACCTTGTAAGTTGTTTTCTGATAGATGTTATTCTTCCAGCAGCTGTAAGTTACCTAGTTCTCAAAGTTATTTTGTTTCAACCATAGGAGTTAAAGTTCCGAGCATTTAGATATAGTTCTTGGTATCCGTCCACTTAATACATTGGAGTCAAGTCCAAGAGCTTGCAATCTGGGAACGTGATGACATAAATCAGAAGGGATATCACCAGTTAAAACCAGCATTTCCAAGATCCAAATATTGAGATGTTCAATATGGAAAGCACGTTGGAGCCATTAAGTGATTCATTGAATCCCAAACTCAACCGTTTCAAACGCGGAAGAATGGCTAGTCCTATTGGAATTTCTCCAGTGAAGTTGTTGTAACTAAGATCAACCTCTCCCAATCTTCGTAAATGAGAAAATTCTGATGGAAGTTCACCATGGAAATTGTTGAGGCTTAGATCAATTGACAGAGGAAAGGAAAGATCAGCAAAAGCATGCTCCAAATATTCACCAGTATAACAGAAACATGCTGTGTATTGACTTTTTTCATAATGATGTTTGGGGGATATTCTTCTTCTTATGTGGACTACTTGATATTTGAAAGAGAATCATCATGTCATATTCTATATCAAATGACTTTGTCAATGATTAAAAGAATAAAAGGCTTCTTCACAGTCACAATGCTCAAAACTCTACTAAAGTTGAAATTTTCGTCTGTTTCCAGAATTGAACAACCCTAACATGACATATGCAGTCAATATAAAAGGCAATCAAAAACATGTCATGAGCAGTTATAGCAAACATTATTGTACACAAGCAGAAGCCAAGTAAATGTTATAATTTTGAACAGATTTTAGGATAAAAGGACATTTTGACAGAAAAAGAAGTGGATATGCTGACAAGAGAAAAACTCTACACCATGGGAATATGTACTTGCAAGCACACCTACAAGAGAGAGAGTGAGAGAGTATGTGAGACAGAGAACCACAACTATTACAGGTTTTATATGGTTCATATTTATGAAGGATCTGACTTCTGAAAGACACTTAACCCTCCTCCTTTTTCCGGGCTTGGGACCGGCTGCGAAATGGAAGAATCCAAACACAGGCGGAGTTAAAAACAATGTTTTTCTTTCTCTAGGTAGGATCAGCATGGCCTGCCATCACTTTTGATCATAGACAAGTCACCTTACCACTAAGTCACACTAAGTCACCTTGAAGAGTTGAATTAAAGATTCAAGAATTTCAAACAGGCCTTCATATTTTCGTTTGCAAAGACGAACTCAATCAGTGATTAAAAACTTTTCAGAATCTCAGATATTCCAAAGAAGGGCACTGGATCAGACCAGATCAACTGAAATGTAGCTAGTTTTCTATCTTTGGAATGTGTGAGGGAAAAAGAGGAGCAAGTCCAATGAAAGAGCACTGCTCAAGTATAAAATATGACATGAATTAGGTATCACCTACCCCAGCTGCGATTGAAGAATGGATATTTTGAAAAAGTCTTTCAAAGACCTCCGTCGTCGACCTTCAGTATAAGCAACCAAGTTGTTGGTAGTAGAAATATGGCCCTCAAGTAATTGAAGGTACCAGTGAGAATCTAACTGGCTCACCCACTAGCACCTGGGAACTGCAATCTATGGGTGCAGAAAAATGTATGGTGTATTTTCCTAGTTTAGCCCGTCAGCAATGCATGTAAGAAAGTTGCCTTATTCGTTTTTGGTTAGACCGTAGTCTCATGCAGATGGCTGTTTCAGCATGCATCCCTTTCGGACCAAAACAAGGACTCACCCTATTTCAGTCTAGTGAGGGTCCAACAGACTAACTCACGTACACCCATTCTCAGCAATGGCGAGAGGAGCCTTCACCTGCCCTTTTTATTGCTTTCATTGTCCCTTGCCAATTGATTGATCCATATTATCAACTAGATATCCCATACAAGGCACCCAACTTCCAATCTAAAACAAAAGCCTTCTTCAGACTGTAGCGGGCATATAAAGCAGGGCAGATTCCACTTCACCCATGTCAACAAATATGACAATTGCAGCACTTAACCATCACATGGACTTGGGGTTCAAAAGGTGCAGAGTGTGTGCAATTAAACTCCAATAGATGACCAGCATACACAAAAAATGGAGCTCAGGCCTGAACACACTGCACTTGAATAGAATTTGTACTGAGATTTAAAATATTAAAACAAAAGATGGCATTAGAAAAGAAAAGATTTATCTTTTTTTCAACGTTGGCTTTTAAAAAAAGACTTGACACAGTATCTCCCATTAATTCAATCATTCAAGATAGACCTATGTGACTTATCTTTCAACCTAGACGAAAGCTTAAAACAAATTGTGTCATATCTCTCACATTATCATTCTAGTCACGGTACAATGACACCATCAAGCTGACTCTTAAAGTTTCAAGCCTAAGAAGTGGATCCTTCTAAACCCATACAAAAACAGCCTCGAGTATAATCAAATGTAGTCACATTATAGTCCATCACCACTAAACAAAAAAATAAGTTGTGTCATCTCTCACATTTATGATTCTAGCCACCACACAATTACACCATCAAGCCAACTCTACAAATTTCAAGAAAACTAGCAATCTCTCACTAGAATCCTAAGAGTACGTCATATCTCTCACATTATAATTATAGCCACTGCACAATCACACAATCAAACTGACTCTTCAAGTTTCAACCCTAAAAAGTGGATCCTTCTAGGCCCATACAAAAACAGCCTCTAGTTTAATCAAACATAGTCACATTACAGTCCATCACCCCTAAACCCAAAATAAGTTGTGCCATCTCTCACATTTATGATTCTAGCCACCACACAATTACACCATCAAGTCGACTCTTCAAGTTTCAAGAAAATAGTCAATCTCTCTCTAAAATCCTAAGAATAAGTCATATCTCTCACATTATCATTCTAGCCACCACATAATCACCCTATCAAGTTGACTCTTCAAGTTTCAAGCCTAAGAAGTGGATCCTTCTAACCCCATCCAAAAACAGCCTCTATTATAATCAAACATATTCACATTACAGTCCATCACCAATAAACACAAAATAAGTTGTGTCATCTCTCACATTTATCATTCTAGCCACCACACAATTACACCATCAAGTTGACTCTTCAAGTTTCAAGAAAATTATCAATCTCTAGAATCCTAAGAGTACGTCATATCTCTCACATTATCATTCTAGCCACCACATAATCACCCTATCAAGATGACTCTTCAAGTTTCAAGCCTAAGAAGTGGATCCTTCTAACACCATACAAAAAAGCCTCTAGTATAATCAAACATAGTCACATTACAGTCCATCATCACTAAACACAAAATAAGTTGTGTCATTTATCATTCTAGCCACCACATAGTTACACCCATAGAGCCGACTCTTCAAGTTTCAAGAAAACTATCTATCTCTCTCTAGAATCCTAAGAGTACGTCACATCTCTCACATTATCATTCTAGCCACTGCACAATCACACTATCAAGCTGACTCTTTAAGTTTCAAGCCTAAGAAGTGGATCCTTCTAATCCCATACAAAAACAGCCTCTACACCAGAGCTTAGAACCTTTACTTCTTTTTCTTTTCTTTTTTTTATGGAAGGAGCAATTTCCTTTTAACGAACATGAAAGAACAGAGACGAAGGAATTAGACACCACAGAATGAACTAGAAAACACGACAAACTGGAAACCATACAAAAAACTAAATAAACGGATTATTCATCCAAATTTTAGTTTGTAACCCATGTGATTAACCTATTTTTCATTTGGTTAATCCTAAAACTACAGAAAGAAAACTAGAAACTTAACATGCAACAGCTATGGAAAGAACTTTTTATTGGACAACTTTCCTTAGGGAAAGAACTTGAAAGCACACAAATAAGAAACTAAAAACCACACAAAGAAAAAAGTGCAAATCACAACAAGAACATACTAGAAAATAAACATGCCACATATGTGGAAAGAACACCATTTTTTTTGTTTTTTTAATAGAAAGAACATGAAAGCACACAAATAAGAAATCATGACACGAAAAGAACAAAGACAGACTACTACGGACTTATATCACAAGATCATAGACAATATACTACGGACAATTATGTAACAAGGACGAAATCACGAAACGAAAAGAACAAAGACTACTATGGACTTATATTACAAGATCATAGACTATATACTTTGGACAATTCTATGACAACGACAAAATCAAAAAACGAAAAGATCAAAGACAGACTACTATGGAATTATATCACAAGATCATAGACAATATACTACGGACAATTATATAAAAGGACAGAATAATGAAACGAAAAGAACAAAGACAGACTACTATGGACTTCACAAGATCATAGACAATATACTACGGACAATTATATAACAATGACGAAATCCTGTAACGAAAATAAAAAAAGACAGACAACTAAAGACTTATATGACAAAATCATAAAACGAAAAGAACAAAGACAGACTACTATAGACTTATATCACAATATCATAGACAATATACTACACTAGTAAAGATTAGTAAAAATATCAAGCTGAGTCTTTACTTTAGAAAGGAACCTGTGTATAAGAGACCTGCAAGGCTGTGGAGGTACCTCTACCGGCACCGGCACCGGTGGGACTGGTGGCGGTATCAACAGCCCCTGGGATTCGAGCCAAAATCTCGACAATCTGGCCTGGATTTTTGTTCTGGGCCACGTCCTATGCCTTTTATTATTAATTCTGCGCCTTAAAATCATATTATTGAATTTCCTGCACGCTTCCTCACCAAAAAACTCCACTTGGATTTCGTCAGGATATACCCTGTTTTTCGCCATAATCAAATACCGAAGAAGAAACCCTGAAGTCAAAGTTTTTGATTTTGTTTTTCGGTAATATTGACGAGTATTTAAATGAAAAGTGGTGTAGATTTATATTTGGAAAAGGGCTTAAAATAATCTTGAACTAGGGGTGGACATAAATATCGAAAAGTTGAATTGAACTAATTTGGTTTTTCAGTTTTTTGGTTCAATAGTGTTATTTTTTCAGAAGTTCGGTTCTTCGATTCGGTGTTTGGTGTAAGGGTCTCAAAACTTCGGTGCATCGAAGAATTGAACTTTTTTTTTTAAATGAAAATTAATTTTTTTTTTTATATCTATATGGGCATTCTCTTAACTAAAAATTAAAAATTCAACTAACAATTAAATGATTCATAAACAAATCAATGTAACAACAAATATACAATTCAATAGTTAACTTCAAATATTAATTTTCAAGAGCAACTCAAACATATTTCTACCAATGTACATTATGTAAAGGAAACGTCTTCGTACTTGTTTTTCTCGAGAAATAGTTGGAGGCACAATGTTCTTGGAGAAATAGTTAGCATAATAAGTATTCCACGGTGATACGCATTATTCCTTAACATAATTTTAAATTTCTAAGTATCCTATACTTTATCCTTATTTTATTTTTCATTCACACCAAAAAATCGATTTAAAAACATCAAATTAAATCAAACCGAAATAAAAAAAAATCAAACCAAACTAAATTAGTTTGATTTAATATACGGTGCACACTTTTCGACTCAATATTCAATTGACTTAGGACGAGTTTAAGTTTCAAATACAATACCAATTATGTTCAAGCTTAAAATAGTATACTTGCCAAAATCAAATTTATCTACTGTTTTTTTTGGAGTTCGAAGGATTCCAAATCAGGTTCGAAATCTATTTAAAGTTGAAGGTTCTTGAATCTTTGAATATAATTAATTGTGAAGTAAATTTGGTTTGTAATTTGACTGTTGATTTGCTGAATAAGATGAAGGAAAATATCAAACGAAATCAACGGAACACCATTTTTGAAGTAGAAGAATTTCACATCTTTCGCATCTCAATTTGGTATAAAATCCGACAGTTCAAGGGTATTTTAAGCCATTTTTCGTTATCTTGTAGCTAAGTGTACGATAAATCAATCTAAGAAAATTACGAAATCAGAAAAATCCCAAATTGGGCAGATCATAAGTACAACTTATTACACGTATAAATTATAATCAATCAAATAGCGAAACAGCTGAGTACATTACTTATCATACACAACATTGTTCGTCCTGATCAAGTGATGAATATCCATAGGATAAGCATCAGACGGTAGAAGAGCATTATAAGCTCTGTTAGTTGCAATTCTATTGGCAATCTCTGTTGGATGAAAATTATCATAGAAAAGATAAATCCCTCTAAGAAAACATGGAGTTTCTCCAGGTACACATTGTCCTTCAGGCATCGTTTCCAAAACGTTACAGCATGGACGAGTAAACACACTAAGGGGATCTGAAGTAAAAATAGCCAAGCCAATTATGTTAAAAAGGCACAAAATATGTCATTAGAGAAAAAATAATGTTTGAGTACCATACCGATGATTGATGAAATGCTGTACATGTTTATATATGTGAACTTCGCGTCTGGAAAATCGGTATTAAGATCATCTACAAGAGACTTTAGCTTGCTGTTAAATTGTTGAATTGCATTATTTGTTGAACTCACACATCTACGTGTATCGTGTTTTTGTAACTCTGCTGGAATGCAGCCTATTTGGCCTAGTCCAAATAGGGCAACTTTCCTTGCTCCATCTTCATATAAAGTCTAACCACATGATGATATCAACATTAGCTATACTGTAATTTAAAATTATTGGTAAATAGATTGGAGTTCTAACGTACTCTCAGATGTTGTGAATATTGATCAATCAAGGCAGTTGCATATTGGATTGGTGTATATAAATGACTTGAAGGATATATTTCAGGCATCAAGTAATTGTTGATGTAGTCATTGCTCCCTATTCCAACAATGAATAGACACTTATTCAAGTGTTTTTTAGCTGAAGTTGTATTCCCCACTAAATTAGCTATACGAGAAATTGTTGCTTGATGATTCTCCAATTGTCTGCCCAAGTAAATCCGATCACCCTGGAAAAGAGAAGAACTTCCTTATATTTTTCTCATTTACGAGACATTTTTGCATTGGATGTATAAAAAAATCACACTTACAAGATGACTTCCACTGTCATTACGAATTCCAGCTGAACCAGATGCATAATTTACACCTTCCAAGATCTCACTATCTTTTACACTTGCATAAGGGGGAATGTAGCGATCAAATCCCAAGTATTCCGCTGCAAACATGGAGAAAATCAAGTCAATTATATGTATATAACGGTTGTTAATAAGATGAATTTTGGATCTAAATCAAATCCAGAAAGCTAGGTCGATCATTAGGTATGATTTGCCTAATGGAGATTACAACATTCTACTCATTCACAATATGTGAGACATCCATGGTCTCCTGGCTCACTAAACATCTGGTGTGTGGACAATATAATACGTGGTGATCACCATATTAAGAAAAGAAACCTTAGATTTAACTCAACTGATCAAAAGCTAACTCCGAAATGAGAATTGCATGTTCAAGATCATATAATTAAATAGGAAATCAATAGAAATGAAAATTTTGAGAAACAATTAGCTAATTAAGTAGTTGAGACTTAAGACCTAGGAAGTCAGCCGTGTTACGACCATTGGTGAAACGGCCGGTCGGACGACCATCCTTGAAGTCCACCCCATAAGGTGGGTAATTAGCCTTTGCCGTTGTGTTAAGGTCATTGTTGTTTCCATTATCAAGTAACGAATCTCCAAATATGAAGTAACATGGTACTTGTGGTGCACCTTCAACAAATGTTTTTAAGTTCAAAACTACAAATATTGTGGCAAATATCTTGCCATAACATGCCATTTCAGGAGAATGAGAAGAAAAAATGAGTTACTAAATTGTACAATTGGACTATATGGAAGAAAAGAAATTTGTAAGTGATTGACAATATGGAAAGTGAAAGAGAAACTATATATAGAAGCAAACAAGGAGTATAATATAATTAAGTTGCTAAAAAGCTATGTTTAGAACAAATCATTCATGCCATCATATAGAAACTCTACAAACAAAAAGAGGAAATTTTCAATTTGTACGTGCTTAGCACACTTTCAATGAATTTCCACATGATTAAAGAATTTACGAAAAGCAATCACACGTATGAACATAATAAGCTCATGCAATATATATATATATATATACTCCCCTCTATCCCAGTTTATATAACTTACTTTCATTTTTAGTAGTAACACATTTCTATATTAAGTAACAATTTAATTTTAAAATACATGATTTTTCCTTGATGAAATGTATCACTTATTTTAGATCACAAGTTATAATCTTTTTTTCTTTTTTTCTTTAACTTCATACAAGTCAAACTAACTCAGGTAAGTATATATATAAGCCTATACCAATAAAAGTCAATTGTAGCTATGTTCCCACATGAAAAGTCATTTCTGCGAAGTTGATAACTTGATATTGCAACTTTAGCTTAATTTCTTTTCACTTTAGGCAGAATTTTTATATTATTACTATAAGCTAATATTCATTGTGAAGCATGCAATATTAAAAAACAAAACAAAATCAACCCATCACGCTCTCCCCTATATTATTTACTCTCTTGGTCCATTTTTAAATGTCCATTATATTAAAAATAGATGTTCAATTTAAAATATGAAGAAATAATTTATCATTTTATATATATTTTATCTTTATTATTAAATAATATTCATTTCCCCGTATATTTTCCAAAATATTATAATAAACTTATCATTTATTAATTACACTTTTTAAGGGGTATTGATATTAAGTTAAATCTGAACAAGTAAAAATAAACGGAGGAGAATAACTTTGAAGGATTAAAATAAGTCGTCTATAATAATTTATTTGTGTTAGCATCTACAAGAGTTGGCGTCGCAGATAAATAGAATTTATTTGATTCTTTTTGAATGGTATTGATATCGATATAATACAAAATCATTGGTCAAAGCCATGTGTTTGGGATTTTTCTTTATTTAAAATCAAGGAATATTTACTAAATATTTTATAAAAGGGGAAAGGAATCTTGATTTAGACATCACCAACTCCTTGCAACCCATTAAAAGATAGCCCTTTTTATAAAAATAATAATAAAATATTTGTACATATTTTCAAGTGCTCATTGCTGGTACGTTAGAGTTGGAAAATGAAAAATTAATTGGCTAAAATCTTTCAAGGAAGAAAAATGTAACAACTCAAATAACCAACACCACAATGATATATATATTATAATCAATGAGAATACAAATTACAACTACAAGAAAATAATATCAGTCGTAAAAGGAAATCCAAAAGATAACCGGGGAGGATGAAGACCAAAGACCACACAAGTAGAATAGAAGAAGAGGATGAGAGGAACAAACTATTTTTACAATACGCATGACCCTTTTAACAAACAGTGGTACCTTTTAATCCTTTTGACTCTAGCTTAAGAAGAAAAGTATTAACGTAATTGGTAAAGTTGTTGTCATCAGGCTCGAGCTGTTTGTAGTCAGTCATTCATGGCTTAGGAAATGTAAAATGTAGAGACAATAATTTCCTCATTGAATATATTATTCCAGGACTAAGAGCTATATATAATATTGTAGGTGTACAATTAATAAATCAATCAAAGAAACAAAATCCGAAAACTCCCTAAATGGGAAGATCACAAGTAAAACTTATTAAACGTAATGAATCAAATGGTGAAACACATGAACTTTACTCGACATTCACAACATTGTTCTTCATGACCAAGTGATGGATATTCATAGGATAAACGTCCAACGGTAGAATAGCATTATAAACTCTGTTAGTCGGGATTCTATTAGCAATCTGTTGGATGAAAATTATCGTAGAAAAGATAAATTCTCCTAGGCAAGCATGGAGTTTCTCCAGGAACACATTGTCCTTCAGGCATCGTTACAGCATGGACGATTCAACACACTAATGGGCTCTGAAATAAGACTAACAAAAATAGACAATCCAATTATGTTAGAAGTCACAAAATGATGTTGTTTGAGTACATACCAAGGAATGATGTATATGTTTATAAATGTGAAGTTCGCGTCTGGAAAATTGGTATTAAGATCATCAACAAGAGAATATAGCTTGCTATTGAATAGTTGAATTGCATTATTTGTTGAACTCACACATCTACGTGTATTGTGTTTGTAGCTCAGCTGGAATGCAGCTTATTTGGCCCTAGTCCAAATAAGGCAACTTTCCTTGCTCCATCTTTCATATAAAGTCTAGAATTTTTTCGTGAGAAATGGTGAACTTCCTAATTTCGCCGGCCGGTGTTATTGCCTCTGCCAACAATGGCTGGCCACCCCCTCCAATACCTATACAACCCTTACAACATTCATATATAAAATCCTTAACCTCTGAAGTCGCAAAACCTTCTAACCCTATCCCCATTAAAGACCTAATATATGTTCACGGAGAACCTACAGTGTTATGGGAAGAAGAAGAAGAAGTGGATAATATGATCATTCAAGAAGATTTACAATATGCAGTGATAGGATGGTTGGCCGGAGTTGGAGGAAATTCGTAGAATTTTGCCTATTCAATGTGAGATTAAAGCAGATTGTAAAATAGGTTTCTTGAAGGAAAGGCATGTGCTAATTCGCCTCACTACCTTGGAAGATTATGTGCACTTTATGTCAAAACCTGCTTACTTTATAAGGGCAAAAGATGGATATTATCAGATGAGACCATTAAAATGGAAGCCATGGTTCAATCCAGAGGCAGAAACAACCACTGCACTAGCATGGGTGTCTTTTCCTGCACTATCCCCCAATTTTTTTGTGAAAGAATCTCTCTTCACGATGGCAAAGGCAGTGGGTAAGCCATTACATGTGGATATGGCTACTAAGAACAAATCTAGACCTAGTGGTGCCAAGGTGAAGGTGGAAGTAGATTTACTTAGAGAATTCCCCAAACGAATCAATGTTGGAATAAAATAAGCCAACACTGGAGAAGCAGTTTCAAAGTGAATAAACATAAGATACGACTATATGCCAAAATACTGCAAATCATGCAAACTCCAAGGGCATAAAGAGACAGAATGTTATGTTATTCACCCTGAGTTAAAACAAGTAATAGAGGATGAGGAATGCACGGAAGAGATACAACAACATTCAAAATCATTAGAGGATGGATCAAAAACATTATTGAGTGGTAAGGTAGTGGGGCCTCAAAATCATAATCAAGAAAATAATTATAATGATGAAGCAAAGAAAGATGAGTTCATTAAAGGGAAAGGACGGCATCAGAGAAATCAACCAAGACAAGTATGGAATGCAACGAAGGACATGCGAGTGTTCATCCCAAACAAAGGAAGAAGGGATCAAAGTAGAAAAGGAAATAGCCACTCAAACTACAAATTCTTTTGAGGTTTTGGATAAACAAATAGAGGAACCCAAGGAGAAAGATCCAGAGTTTGTACCATCAATATCTTGCAAAGAGTGGATAGAAATCATCATTTGGCAAGAATATTCAGAAGGATAACAAGGAGCATGCAACTACAACAGAGGCATCATTGGTGGAGCAAGATAATAATGCGCAAATAGTGAGTAGCAAATTACTGGATAAAGACATAGCAGATATAATTGAGAAAAACAACATGGTGAATTTATTGAAGGAACAAAGACCAATAGATCATAACTCTTAATCTGGAGGGAACAACAATGTCATTGCTGAGGATACATGCATCATAAATAAGGAAAAAGAATCAAGTATTGTCGACAAAGAAAATGTTGTAGAGAAACAATGGAGAGAGATGTTATAAACAAAGAACAAGAAGACATGAGAAGAGATCCCAAAACTCCTGTGAGTCTTAGCTCACAAAAAAAAAAAAGAATCAGTCAGTTGAGAGGAGCAATAAGAATCAGTCACATATTTCACATGGTCAGGCAAGTGCAACATCAAATGGGAAGGAAAATTCAAACCTAATGGTTATAGGTAACGATGATAGAAAGGAGGAAGTTGAAGTTGGAATGGTACAAGAATCTGTAGATTTGATGGAGCAAACCAGCTCAATGGAGGGAATTAATACTCTTCAGGTGAACATTGAAAATTCTAAATTGAGAAGAATACTAAAAATTGAGAAAGGAGGTGAAGTTTCCATGGAGGCAATCACCAATAATATAAATCAGATTGCAAGGGCTGCTGATCTATCTCCAAAACAAGTTAATTCTATTAAAGGAAGTAGTACCAATCAGAAAGGAGGGAAAGGAGTAAAGGAACAAGCAGCTCCTATCAGACCATTATCTCAGAGGCTTGCTGCCTCAAAGAAGTTCAATAAATATGATGACTAAAATGTTGTTTTGGAATATTAGATCAGTCAATACTCAACGTGCTTTCGAGAGATTGACTAATCTTAATAGAAGAAACAAGTATTGGCTTATAGGCTTGATGAAACCTTTTCAAGATTCATCAAACATCGAAAACTACAGAAGGATTCTGGGGCATCACACTTCTCTTGCAAATTGTACAGGAAAGATATGGTTGGTTGCTAGAGAAGAATTGCGGATTGATATTCTAGTGGATTCAACCCAACATCTTACTAGTCGAGTTAATCATTAGAATTGGAGGAAAGAGATTTCAATTACTTTAGTTTATGCTGCTTGCAATATGAACACGAGTAGGGATCTTTGGGCCTCTTTAGCACATATTGCTGAGCATCATCCACTTCCCTGGCTAGTAGGAGGAGATTTTAATACAATTTTATCTAGAGAAGAAAAGCTGGGGGGTCTACCAGTTTTATATCAAGAAACAGAAGACTTTTCTAATTGTCTCAATGAATGTGATTTGTATGATATGGGTTATAATGGTAGCACCTTCACCTGGTGGAATGGTAGGACAGATGAAGCATGCATTTTCAAAAGGCTAGACAGAGTTCTAAGTAATCAAGAATTAATGGATGAGTACCCCAACATTCAAGTGAAACATCTCATAAAAAAAGGTTCTGATCATTCCCCTTTGGAGGTTCAATGTTCTCAAAGTACTGAAGTGATTCAAAAATCCTTCAAGTTTTTGAACTTCTGGGTTAAACATGATGAGTTTTTGGAAGTGGTAAGGAACAATTGGGTGGCTGATTTTGAAGGGAATTCTTTCCAGATATTGCATCATAAGCTAAAAAAATTGAAAGGAGCTTTATCTAAATGGAGTAAGGAAACTTACGGAAATATCTTTCAAAAAATTACTACTTTGGAAGAGATTATTCAGATTTAAGAGAGGCAGTTTGAATTAAATCCATCTCAGCAGAACAGAGAAAGCCTTCATAAATCCCAAGCTGACTTAGCTAGATACTTGCATTTGGAGGAGGAATTTTGGAGACAGAAAGCAGGCATGACGTGGTTTGAAGAAGGGGAAAGAAATTCCAAGTTCTTTCATGCTTATGTGAATGGAAGAAGAAAGAGATTGCAGCTGTACATGATCCAAAATTCAGACGGAGTATGGGTGGAAGAACAGACAGAGGTGGCCAATGAAGCAGTAAAGTTTTTTCAAAATCAATTCACCGAGGACAGTTTTCCTGAGGACTTTGAACTATTAGAAAACATTCCAAAGTTGATTAATGCAGAACAGAATGAGAACATGAATAGAGCACCTGATGAGGCAGAAGTTAAAGCAGTAGTTTTTGATCTAAGTGGAGAAAGTTCTAGTGGACCAGATGGTTTTACGAGTCTGTTTTGTCAATCGGCTTGGGAAATTATTAAGGAGGATATCATCTATGTTGCTCGGACTCTTCAAAAATGCCAACGGGTGCGTGTCGGATTCGCCAAAAGTAGTGTATTTTTGAAGAATCCGAGACGGGTGCGGCATCAAAAGTGAAGAGTCCGCGCAACTAAGGATATCATAGCTGTTGTGCATGCTTTTATGGGGGGACAGGAATTACCTAGATTTGTTACTCATACGAATCTGGTTCTGATACCTAAGAAAGATAACTTCCAGACCTTCAATGATGTCAGACCCATCAGCCTTAGCAACTTCATTAACAAAGTGATTTCCAGAGTTGTGCATGGAAGAATGATTTTGTTATTGCCTGAGTTGATTTCAGCAAATCAAACAGGTTTCATCAAAGGTAGGAGTACTGTGGAGAATATTCTACTAACTCAAGAGATCGTCAGAGACATAAGGAATAGGACCAAATCTGCTAATGTTAGTCAAATTGGATATGACAAAAGCTTACGATAGACTGTCATGGTTGTTCCTAACAAAGGTCTTAAGAAAGTTTGGATTCTCAGAAATTTTGATTGACATGATCTACAGATTACTAGCCAACAATTGGTATTCTGTTCTTGTGAATGGCCAAGCTCAGGGGACTTAATGCATTGAATAGACATGAGGAGTTTAAGGGTTTTGGCCTCCCTAAATGGCGTACAACTATTAATCATTTAGCTTATGCAGATGACACAATTCTTTTTGTATCAGCAGAGAAGAAGTCCATGAAGCTCATGATTAAAGTACTGAATAAGTATGAGTCAGCATCAGGACAAATGATTAATTTGAGTAAGAGTGCCTTTTATGTTCATGAAAAAGTGAATCCAGGAATTGTGGCCATGATAAAAAAGGTCACTCAAATCAAGCAAGATACTTTTCCTTTTACTTACTTAGGATGCCCAATTTTTATGGAAGAAATAAAATTTGTTTTTATGACCCCATGATTAAAAAGATTGCGAATAGAGTACAGAGTTGGAAAGGAAAACTTTTATCGTATGGAGGGAGAGTTGTGCTTATAAATCATATGTTACAAGGCATGCCCATTCACTTACTTTCAGCTCTTAATCCCCCGTTAGGAGTTGTAAGGAAGATTCATCGTATTTTTGCGAAATTCTTTTGGAATAATACTACTGAGAAGAAAAGCAGGCATTGGGTGAAATGGGACTCTTTGTCTACCAAAGTCTGAAGGGGGGATTGGTTTTAGATCTATTTTTGATGTTTCTAAAGCTTTATTCTGTAAGCTATGCAGGAATTTGAGAAGTAAGCCTTCTCCGTGGGGTGCTTTTATGATCAATAAATACAGTAAAAAGTATCATCCAGTAATTGCTCATAGCAGGGGTGCTTCTCCAGTCTGGAAGAAATTAATTACAGTAAGGGAACTTATAGAGCACCAAATCTTATGGCAGATTAGAATGGGAGATGCAAGTTTTTGGTTTGACAACTGGACTTCTTTGGGTGTTTTATATCATATTATACCAGAAACAAAGGAAGAGGAGATTGAAGTTAATAATTTTGCAGACAATGAGGGATGGAATATACAAAGATTGAGAGATAATATTACTGAAGACATTGTCCAGCACATTTTGAGAACCATTCCAGCACTAAAGACTACAAATAGTTTGGACAAACCAATATGGATGCTTGAGCACAGTGGAAGATTCACAGTAAGGAGTGCATGGGAGTACATTAGACAAAAGAAGGAGAAAGAAGACATTTTTGAATTTATGTGGGAAAAAAAGCTTCCTTTTAAAGTGTCTTTTTTCCTATGGAGAGCTTGGAAATTTAGGGTTCCAGTGGATGATGTCCTACAACACATCGGAGTCAATATAGCTTCACAATGTTGGTGTTGCACTAAGCCTACAACTGGGACTATGTCTCGTCTCTTTCTAACCTCCCCCATAGCTACTAAGCTATGGAGGTTGTTTGCTAATTTTGCAGGGATTCAAGTAGAGGAGTTACAACTTTCACAAGTTTGCGATAAATGGTGGACATCAGATTGCTGTTCAAAATTAAAGCCACTATTGAGAGTTATCCCAGCCATTGTGATATGGAACCTCTGGAAAAGGAGAAATAGGTTGAAGCATGGAAAGAGTTCTTCTTACAACAGTCTGGTTTCTAAAGTAAATTCAGATTTATGGAGACATGGGAGGACCACCTATTCTGGACTACAGATTCCTACAACTTGGCATAATATCATAGATTTTCTGGAAAAGCACACTCCAAGGGTTCATTATATTGCAGTCAGCTGAAAACCTCCAAAAGGACGTCTTGTGAAATGCAACACAGATGGTGCATCAAGGGGAAATCCGGGAAGAAACACTTATGGTTTCTGTTTAAGAGATTGTACAGGAGACTTAGTCTATGCTCAAGGTGAAGAGATTCAGGAAAGTACGAACTTAAAGGCAGAAGCTATAGCTATAAGGGAGACAATCACTCATTGTATTACTGTTGGGATGAACCAAGTCTGTTTGGAAACAGATTCTTTAATCTTAATAAAGATCGTTACTAAAGTTTGGGAGATCCCCCGACCCTTTCAGTCATGATTGGAGACATAATGGTTGCATCTCAATTGTGTCGGATTCAAATTAAATACACTTACATAGAATGGAAATATGTTTGCAGATTATTTAGCCAACATGGCTTTTGACACTACTGGCAGGTATGAGATTCATAATTTTTCAGATCTACCAAGTCAAGCGAAGAGGATTCTTAATTTAGACAAACAAGAAGTTACTAATCTTCGCATCAGGACCAAAAAGATTAAGCCTTATATCATGTGTAGGGAAGAAGAAGCAGTGTTTATTTCACAATTAACAGGTCACATATTTACAAGGTCTGCACATATTTAACAAATTTGAAAGAGGCTCACAAAATCAATCCTCTGTCAACACATGAGGACAGAATCACGGAGTCACCAATTAGAAAAAGAGGAGGAGTTATTTCTCAAGTAACATACAGCAATAGAAGATTGGAGACATCATGCTCAAGCATCATCGAAGGATACGGATTACACAGTCGCAGAAACATCCCCACCAAAATTAGTTCTTCTCCTTGGGATTTGTAAAAAGAAATTCGAGAAGCTAAGCTAAGAAATGAAGAGAAGCAGTTCAAGAATAGGTATGAACACAATTACATCTTCAATAGGATGAACTCACCAGCCTCATGGCGGAATGGAATTTCAGTGTTCACATTGAAGAACAAACACAATATAAGCTCGAGAGAGAGACAATAGTGGGTAGGATCAATGACTCACGCATCAGCCAAAGGAAAATATCAGCTCAGCTATCAAAGATCAGACATTGGAATGACTGCAGATGCATACAGAACCCTTGGTATCATCTACCAAATGTTTTGTTCACTCTATTCAGATGTTTCAGAGTGTATTATTTTGGTCCTATTTTGTTTCCTTTTTCTATTAGGCTGGCCACTTCTGGGCCGGTCCTTTTGTTATTTTATTATATCTTATTGAACTTATCTTCATGATATAAAATGGCCTTTTTAGGCCACAAAAAAAAAGAGGCACTGAAAGGAAATAAATAAATTCTAACGTACCCTTAGATGTTGTGAATATTGATCAATCAAGGCAGTTGCATATTGGCTTGGTGCATATAAATGACTTAAGGGATATATATCAGGCAACAAGTAATTGTTGATGTACTCATTGCTCCCTATTCCAACTATGAATAGGCACTTATTCAAGTGCTTTTCAGCTGAAGTTGTATTCCCCACTAAATTAGCTATACGAGAAATTGTTGATTGATGATTCTCCAACTGCCTACCCAAGTAAATGCGATCACCCTGGAAACTAAAATAATTAGAAAAGATCTTCTATAAGTAAATAAGGTTAGTTTAGTAAAATACACCTATAATTAAAGTTTTCTTAAGGGATGTGACAAGTAACCAGGGGCCAATAGTAATATGAATTCCACGGAGGGAGTCTAGACATTTTTGCATTGGAAGCTTGGAAGGTAGCCATGTACATATATATGTAGTTAACTACACTTACAAGATGACTTCCGCTGTTATGGCAAATTCCAGCTGAACCAGATGCATAATTTACACCTTCCAAGATCTCACTACTTTCTGCCTTTGCAAAAGGGGGAATGTAGTGATCAAATCCCAGGGGTTCCGCTGCAAACATGGAGAAAAATCAAGTCGATCCAGAAAAGCTAGGTCATTAGGAAGTTTGCCCAAGATCGACTAGCTTTATATGGAGAGACAACATTCTCCTCATTCACAATTTGTGAGACATCAATGGTCACCTCACTGAACATCGATCTGGTATCTGAACAATATAACATGTGACTCAAATGTACGATAACAAAGATATATATATATTTGGCTCTAATGTATATACACCATGTTACGAAAATAAACCTTAGATTTAACTCAACTCAAAAGCTCACTATGGAATGAGGAATGCATGTTCAAGATCATATAATTAATTAGGAAATCATTGTCCATTCCCTCAAGTACAAATGTGGAACACTTAACAAACGAATATACTCCACATTTGTTTCTCTTCAAACATTAAGTATCGATCGATCTAGTAAAGAAACACTAATTAGAGAAACCAATATATAGAAATGAGAATTAAGTTTCACAAACAAGCTAATTAAGTAGTTAAGACTTAAGACCTAGGAAGTCAGCCATGTTACGGCCGTTGGTGAAACAGCCGGTCGGACGGCCATCCTGGAAGTCCACCCCATAAGGTACATAATTAGCCTTTGCCGTTGTGTTAAGGTCATTGTTGTTTCCATTATCAAATAACGAGTCTCCAAATACGAAGTAACATGGTACTTGTGGTGCACCTTCAACAAATGTTTTTAAGTTCAACACTAGAAATACATACTGTGGCAAATATCTTGGCACAACAAGCCATTTCAGGACAATGAAAAGAAGAAATGAGTTATATATATATATATACATGGAGTGTGTGATGGCGATGGAAGAATTTTTGTAAGTGATCGACTATATGGGAAGTGAAAGGGAAACTATATATAGAAACAAACAAGGAGTAAAATATAAGTTGCTAAAAGTTACTCAAAGTTCAGATGGTGTTTTACAGGTATCTATGGCCCTCACACAGATCCGGAAAGGGAAGAGATGTGGCACGAAATTGCTGGAGTTCGGGGGTTATGGGATGGACATTGGGTATTAGGGGGTGATTTCAATGTGTGCAGATTTGAAAGCGAGAAATTAAATTGCTTGAGAAGGACTAGTGCCATGAGATCCTTCTCAGACACCATTCAGGACCTTAACCTGATTGATTTGCCATTACAAGGGGCTCAATTTACATGGTCTAGGGGTGATAATATTGTGCAAGCATCTAGAATTGATAGATTTCTCATCTCCACCGAGTGGAGTGACTCATTCAAAGATGTAAAACAATCAGCTCTCCCAAAAGTAATCTCTGATCACAAGCCTATTCTACTTGAATGCGGAGATTGGGATGTTAGCCCTTCATACTTCAAGTTTGAAAACATGTGGCTTCAATCAGAAGGGTTTCTAGAGAAGTTAGAATATTGGTGGCAGAGCTACAATATAGTGGGCAGGGCGGACTTTGTACTACTTCAGAAATTGAAAAGGTTGAAGAGGGATATAACAAACTGGAACAGAGAAGAATTTGGCAAGGTAGAGACCAGAAAAACCAGAGCTCTAGATGAGCTGGCAGCTTTTGAGCAAGCAGCTGAGAGTAGACAATTAACAGTTCCAGAACTTATTCAGATGATGAACCTGAGAATTGAGCTTCAACAACTAGTTAAAGCTGAGGAAATCTCATGGAGACAGAAATCCAGATGCTTATGGCTCAAAGAGGGAGACAAGAACACAAAGTTCTTCCAAAAAATTGCAAACTCTCATAGAAGGGGCAATTGCATAGACAAACTCAAAGTTGGAACTGAGATCATTGAAGATAAGCAGAGGATAAAGCAAGAAACTGTTGATTTTTATGAAAGTTGTACACTGAACCTGAACAGTGGAGGCCTTCAGCCAACTTTGAGGGCATTCCATCCATCTCAGTTGAGGAAAAGTTTAATCTGGAAGCAACTTTTCAAGAAGAGGAAGTATTGGCAGCTATTCAGTCTTGCGCTCCCGACAAGGCACCAGGGCCAGATGGGTACACAATGGCATTTTACCAGAAATCATGGGACTTCATCAAAGTTGACATACTGGCAGCTATGAACCATTACCATCAACATTGTTGGATGGTTAGATCATGCAACGCCTCCTTCATAGCTCTCATTCCCAAGAAAAAAGGAGCAATAGAACTCAAAGATTATAGGCCAATTAGTTTAATTGGGAGTGTCTACAAGATCATAGCTAAAGTCCTGGCAGAAAGGTTAAAGACAGTTATGGGAAAGCTAGTCTCTAAACACCAGAATGCTTTTCTTAAAGATAGGCAAATCACTGATGCCTCACTGATTGCAAATGAGGTTCTTGATTGGAAAATAAAAAACGGAGGGGCGGGCATCTTATGCAAGTTGGATATAGAGAAGGCCTTTGATCAGTTGAATTGGTCATATCTTCTTTCCATCCTTAGGCAAATGGGGTTCGGTGAAAGATGGATCAATTGGATCAATTTCAACATTTCTACAGTAAAATACTCAATTCTCATCAACAGAAGTCCAGTTGGGTTTTTCTCCCCACAAAGAGGTTTGAGGCAGGGAGATCCACTTTCTCCTTTTCTCTTCATACTTGCAATGGAGGGTTTAAGCAGAATGTTAGATAAAGCCAAGCAATTGCAATGGCTGAATGGTTTTGATGTGGGGAGCATGATCACTACAAACATCTCTCATTTGCTTTATGCAGATGACACTCTGATATTTTGTGAGGCAAACAGGAGTCAAGTTCTTTATTTGAATCTAACCCTTTTGATTTTTGAAGCCCTCTCAGGTTTGCACATCAATATGCTAAAAAGTGTGATCTATCCTGTTAATGAGGTGCTAAACTTGGAAGAATTAGCAGGTATCTTGGGATGTAGTGTGGGTGAATTCCCGACAACCTATTTGGGGTTGCCATTGGGTGCAAAATATAAGTCAACAGCTATATGGGGACGAGTTATTGAGAAGTTTGAGAAAAAACTTGCCTCCTGGAAGATGCAGTACCTATCGACAGGGGGCAGACTTACACTGATCAACAGTGTACTTGATAGTATTCCCACATACTATATGCAACTTTTTCCTATTCCTGGCAAAGTGTTGGAACAACTTGACAAGATCAGGAGAGATTTTCTATGGGAAGGGAATAGTGAGAAGCACAAGTATCATCTGGTGGAATGGCCAAAAGTCCTTCTTCCTAAACTACAGGGGGGGTTAGGGATCAAGGATTTGGCGCTGCATAATAAGTGTCTACTTATGAAATGGTTATGGAGATACACACAGGAGGAACATGTTTTATGGAAGGATGTGGTCAGTGCAAAGCATGGGATACAGAGTCATTGGTGCACCAGTCTTTCAAAAGCACCTTATGGGGTTGGAGTCTGGAAACACATATGCAAGCTATGGGAGAAATTTTCTCAGCATAAGCACTTCACAGTGGGGAATGGACTTCATATCAGATTTTGGAAAGACAAATGGCTTCGCAACACAGTTCTGATGGATGATTATCCAAGTCTTTTCAACTTAGCCAGGGATCCAGACTCAACAATTTCTCAAAATAGGGATGGAACAACCTGGAGCATTATGTTTAGAAGGAATATGCAGGATTGGGAGTTTAATGACCTGATCAAACTACTACAGACTCTACAGAGTTTCTCTCTCAACACTCAGGCAACAGATCAGTTCAAATGGGGTACTACAGGAGACGGGAATTACACAGTGAGTGCAGCCTACAAGCAGTCAAGAGCACTTAATGCAGTCACTGACCACTGGCCATGGAAGTTAATTTGGAAAATCAAACTACCGCCCAAGATCGTCTGTTTTTGCTGGACTGCACTATATGAAGCATGCCTAACTCAAGACAACCTCTATAAAAGGAAACGCATCATTGTGAATGGATGCTACTTATGTCAGAAAGCAGCAGAGAGCAATAGGCACCTTTTTTGCATTGTACTGTTACAGCAAATCTGTGGAACATGTTTTACTCTCTTTTTGGACTCAGTTGGGTCATGCCACATAGTATCAAAGAAGCTTATGAGAGTTGGTGTTGCTGGAAAGTTGACAGCACCATCAAACAGACTTGGACGATGATACCTGCAGCAATTTTTTGGAGTATTTGGAGGAAAAGGAACAGAAGATGTTTTGAAGGTCCTATCAACTCTTTTACATTCTCTCAAAGCGGAATGACTTGTGTGTCTGTACAGTTGGGTTAATTTGTCCTATGTAGATTCCCTGGATAGTTTTTTAAATTTTGTTGGCTCCTTAGTTTTAGCATAATTGTACTTAAGCCAGCAGACCAACTGTTTTTGCTTCTACTTTTGTAACTAATTTGCATCTTCTTGATGCCTTCAATGGAACATTTACTTCATCAAAAAAAAAA
>JAJOOS010008564.1:0-51067 GCA_029582725.1 Solanum chiquidenum
GCATCCCATATACTTAGTACATTCAAATGTACTAACGCATACTCTATGCCTACATGATGTCACCATGTAGGGACCGGAGCACCGCTTGACCCTCCTCCTCCGCGTGGCTAATAAGATTTTCTACCAAGGTTATTGGTGAGTCCTCCATTCCGGGGACGTTGCTTATGATCTTTTGCTATGTATAAGACTTTTCCTTTTTTAGTTATGTGTTGACTATGAGGGTGAGCCCGGTAATTTGTCTTGGCCCCCGCTAAGTACTCATGTTTAGAGGTGGTGTTGGACAAGTTTTGTATTATGCTTGAGCTTGACTCATCTATGGTATCTATGTATCATTCCTTTTCTTTGTCTCTCTTGCTCCCTTAGTCTTTATTTCCCCTTGATTATGCTTATCGCTTATGGTCATTTTATTTGCTTCCGTGACCAAGGATGTGTAATGATACGCTATGAGGCTTGTTTGAGGTTCCTTCGGGTTCCTCATTCGCCGGTCACGTCTAGGCCCTAGGCTTGGGTCGTGACACTATCCATCTATCTATCTATCTATCTATCCATCCATCTATCTATCTATCTATATATTTATCTATCTATCTATCCATCCATCTATCTATCTATCTATATATCTATCTATACAAATATCCATCTATCCATCTATCCATATATCTATCTATCTATTGATCAATCTATCTATCGATCTATCTATCTATCTATATATATATATATATATCTACCTATATCTATCTATATATCTATCTATTTATCTATCTATATATCTATCTATCTATCTATCTATCACGACCCAAAACGAGTAATGAGTTGCACCCACACTTAACCTCCTAGGTGCGTGGTCAAAACAACGAATTCAACCTCAACTTATATTTATTGTTCAACTTACAAATATAAACATAAGGCGGAAGCTTAAATCTTATTCATGTAAGAACACAAATCCACTAAAGCCTATTTAATATTGTTTCCCAAAACCTGAAAGTCATCATATTAAAAACATCTAATTCTTAAATACTAAGTTTAAGAGTTTCGAAGACACCAAATTAAATAAATAAAGTAGTTTGTGTCCGAAAACTAAGGACATCATGCCGTAACTGAGAGAATCCAACACTATCTAGAATGAATAACTCACCCTAGAACCCAATCTGTTGGAGACTGGCTATACCTAAGGGTGAGTTAAAGTCATTGGTACACTCGCTGGACTACACAAAAGGAAAACGAAGAACAATATAGAAGTAGGGATTAGTCCAGGGCAGCATGTACTCTGTAGATATCATCGACCGATTCAAAATAGAAACTAATGTGCATTAAGTAATAATATGAAATCAACTATAGCACTTAGCAGGTGGCAAACAACGAACAACATGAACAAATTACAACAACACTGAAGAAAGTACATAATAAGTCATTATATCAAAGGAACACACGAGGACTCATGCCTCTACACCACACTCATTTGGGAAATGGGTTCTTTGACTTCAGCACATTAAGTTAATTCAATATGTTTTCCTTTAATGTTACCATGTCAGAATCTGACTGTCGATCCAATAATATTATGTCGGTACATGAAACCTAATTAAATAATATCAAGTCGAAAGGTGACACCTGATCCAATAATATCATGTCAGAATGTGACACCCGATTCAATAATATCGTGTCGGAACGTGATACCGGATCCAATAATATTGTGGTAGCTCGTGCCAGCCGATCAAAATATATTGTTAATTTATTATTCATTATCATCACTTTTAACTGCATTAGCAATATTTCATTAAGACTTGTTTATTCAAGGCAAAACTTTAATAGAACAAGTTCAAGATTATGGATTTCGCGGTCTTGGGAGTACAGTCCAATCACAACAACACATGAATTATCAAAACCACAACAAGGAACTACATAGAAAATTCACAATATCACTCAATGACTATCAATCACTATTAAGAGTCTATCTATCACATCGAATAAACAATAACCTACCTCCACCGAAGAACCAAAGTCGAGCAAGCTACTTCACCAATGTTTTTCCCTTTCTCAATGCCTTTGAACATTTTCAATCTATCAAATATATAAAATATGTAAGTTAATGAGTCTATAGATACTCATATTACTATAGGTATAGCGCAGACTTAAAAACACACTCAAATGTATAATCAATTTCCTAAATCTTGATACCAACTAATATGTAAACTCTAATGAAATTCATATAATACAATACACCTAACATTTAATTACTTGTCTAACTATAATAATAAAACTTAGGTTGTAATATGATAGAAAAGTAATAATATTCAGGATCAAGTTATTGGTTACGAAACCAATGGCGACAACCATAACCCAAACTTCTTCATATCATCAACCAATGATTGGCTCACCATTATCCATCAATCAAATAATGATCACCCTTACTTTCCATTCAAAACCCAACCTACTAGTACATAAAAGTAACACATGTAACAACTCATCTATTATAATGTTATATTTTCATACCTCCCCAATCATTTAACCAATTCCATTCAAGTTAAAACACATATAATACAATTAACTTTACTAGAAATAATTAAAGAATAGTATAACCTGAAAGCCATGCTTTCAAATTAGTTGAGGATGTCTTATACTCCGTCAAGCTATAGGACAGTTCTAGTAGTGTGGGCTAGACGTTGTATTATTACATAGCTCATAGTGATGGTTCTCGGTTAGACGTTGTTTATTGTTGTTTTATTACTGTATTGAGTTGAGTATCCTTGAGTGAGGTTGAGTTGGGTGGAGATGAGGTGAGTATTGTTTAATTTTTTCCAAGTCCAAGCTTTAATGTTATGTTCAGTATTCTCCATAGATGCTCAAGCATCAAATGTACTGATTTAATTTGTCTTGCATCATTTTATGATGCAAATATAGGAGATTTGGGTCATCAACATGCGCTTTGTTGATACCACTAATGTCCGAGTTATCTTTGGTTAGCCTCCTTGCTTTCGGAGGGTTCCATTTAAATTTTTAGTTTTGATTAGGATATCGTGGGTCTTGTCCCAAGTTCCATCGTATTATTTTAGAGGCTTCATAGACAGTAGTAGTTGAGTCTTTTCATTTCTATTGTTAATGTTTAAGACCTGAGATGCCTTCTTTTGGCCAGTGAATGTTCTAATATATTATGAGTTATTTATTTTAAACACATTGAGTAAAGTGTTGTTTTGAGTTCATTTATTCTTGAGTAAGTCTTCCATTGAGAGTTGAGCCTGGCCAAGGGTTCTCTTGGGGCCAGCGATGGTTCTCCAGTTCCAGACACGTATAGGGTGTAGGTTTAAGGCATGACAAGTTGTGTATCAGAAAATAGAGTTCAAGAGTCTTAGGGTGTCTATGAAGCCATATTTGCAGAGTCCTTGTTATCGGTGTGAAGTGTGCCACATCTATAATTAGGAGGATGCAATATTTAGGAACTATCTCACTTCTTTCATACTCTTTTTGTGCGATAGATTTCAACTCTATAAAGTTTCTTTCTAATTCTTACTTGGGCGAATCTTTCAGATCATGCATCCACGAAGAGCTGTCTAAGGTGGTCTTGCTAGGAGGAATGTTGATCCCTAGGATCAAGGGTCTCCCAATGCACCAGAAAGCAACCCCAAGTAGAGGTCACTAATGTTGAGTTCTAGGATGCTATCTGGATGTTGAGTTAAATTGTGACCAACAAATATGGGCAATAAAGAGGTAGTTGAAAGGATGTGGCTAATACATCGAGGATCCGTGAATTCTCAAGGATAAAACCTCCAGAGTTCACCGTTTCAAGTGTCATTGAGGATGCAGAAAAATTTGTGGAAGAGTTGCAAAAAGTATTTGAGGTGATGCATATTACAGATGCTGAGCGTGTGGGACTAGATGCATACCAACTTAAGGGTGTTGCTAAAGTCTGGTACGACCAACGAAAGAAGAGAGGGTGAACCAATTGTGAGTTGGGCGGTCTTCGAAGAGGCCTTCTTGGGGCATTTTTTTCTCTGTGATCTCAGGGAGGCAAAGGTAAAATAACCTTAACTTGAAGCAGGAATCAATGAGTTTTCATGAGTATAGCCTCAAGTTCAATCAACAGTCCTGCTATGCTCTGGAGATGGTTGCTGACATGAGGAGCATGAGGACTCTATTTGTATCTGGGTTGTCTGGCTTATCATGTAAGGAGGGCAAGGAAACTATGCTGATAGGAGACATGGACATAGCAAGACTTATGATCCATGTGTAACTGGTTGAGGAGGATAAGTTGAGAGATAGAGTAGAGTTCCGGAAAGAGAAGACTAAGACAAGAGGAAATAAGTATGGGTAGCAGAAGTGCAATGTGAACCAGTCATCTTTTCAGCAAAAACCACATGGACCTACTCCACCATCTTCTATTGCATCTGTATCGAAGAACAGAGGTGAGTTCGAGAATCAGAATTCTCACAACTTTAGAGCTAGACCTACACAATCTCAAGGTAGTGTGGGAGAATGAGGCAATTGGACTCCTGTATGTGCTAAGTGTAGTAGGAACCATTCAGGAGCGTGTCGTGAGGGCTCCACTAATTGCTGCAAGAGTGGACAGAATGGTAAATTCATGAGAAATTTCCCTAAAAACAGGAAGGGTAGTGGTAATGGGGGCAATAGAGTGCCCTCACGCCAATCATGATCTATGTTATTGAATCTATCCATAAATATTGAGAAATTTAAGATCTTGGTGTTGTTTTCGTTCTTGAATTATGAAGTTTTGTTGAGTTCTTGAGGCAAGGATATTGTTAATGAGTATTGTTCCTGAGGGTTTTCAAGTAGATTTTCATGTAATTAAGTTGGGTAAACGAATCTAAAAGAGTTTGGAAGAAACCAATCGATTCTAGGCGATTTAGGGTCAGGAATTGAGAAGCAAAATTCGTCGGGTTTTCTGGGAAAGGGGCTGGCACGCCGTGCTTGAAGTGCACCAGAAAAGAGTCTCTGAAGTTTAGGGGAAAGCGTACCACACCACTCAGTGCGCCAGGGTCGCTTGCCCCATCATTTTTCCTTCGTTTACCCTGTTTGAGGTCTTTTAAAGTATAACTTTATTCCCTTCCTGATTCTACTATTCTAAATCACATTTAGTCATCACGGGATCCTTCATATCATGAATCATAATCGTTATATTGATAATTTATAATTCAAATTCAAGAGAGAGTTAAGAGTCGAGTTTGAGGGAGTTCTTTTGAGTCAATTGAGAAGTCTTTTGCAAAATTTTAAAACTTGTTGAGTACTTGAGTATAAGGATGATGAGAGTTGAATTTGATTTTTCAAAATGAATATATGGGTACAAAGTATTTCCCAAGAGTAAATATTTTTACATTTAAAATGAGAGGAAACATCGATTTCCAAAAGAGTTCATGAGGAGTTTTTGAGTATGATGTCTTTTAAGAGAAACCTTTTGAGTAATAATCTCAAAGTTTGAGGTTGAGGAAATGTTTTTAAACATATGAGTTGAGTTATATTATTGGGAGTAGTATTGAGCACCGATATGGGGACGAGTTCAAACAATTCAAAGTCCTCATAAATCATGTTGCCAACGTGGGAAGAAATGGTCATACTTTTTAGATGATTCCTCATTGCTTTTTAAACATAGCTTAGTGGATCCACTTAGTTGAGGATCTCTTATACTCTGGCAAGGTATACAGCAATTATGAATAATATTTAAGTTTAAAACTTACAAGTAAGGTGAAGAGATATGAGTTATAACTTATAAATAATTCAAATGTACAATTTTATTACACATTTAATGCATTGATTTTATTTTTAAAATAAATTTATAAAAATAAGGGGTGAAAATAAAAAAAGTGAGCAAAAAATTATAATAATTGATGACTGCATAAAAATAATAAATATATTTCAAACAAAAAGAACATCGACGAAAACAGATTGTTACATACCAAAAAAATGGTATCATGAAATTAATTTTTTGTAAGTATAATAATAATGAAACTCCTAATCATCATATTTTTTTTGTTGTTGTTGAAATGAGATAATTATTTTAATTGTGCTTCATAACAAAAAAAAAAGAATAGTAAAGGATCAAATGATTATCATTGACAATACATATACCAACCAAAATTAAAATAATCGGTGACTAAATAGAAACTATAAATACATTTCAAAGAAAAAAGAGTAGCGATGAAAACATATGGTTATATACTCAAGAAAATGGCATCATGAAATAAATATTATTATTTCAACTACTTTTTTCCAAGTATAAAAAAATGAAACTCCTAATCATCATAATTTTTGTTGTTGTTGAAATAAGATTATTCTATTAATCTTGCTTCATAAACAAAACAAAAAACTAGAATAGTAAAGGACCAAATGATTAGCATTCACAATACATATACAAATCAAAATTACATTCTAGCAAAAGTAGCTAAGTTTCTAATACAAGTCAAAGTTAAAAAAAAACAATTACAAAACTAATCTCTAATTATGCTTCATTTGTTTTCCTTCTACCATCCTCCTTTGCAAGTAGATTTGCCACCATATTTTGCTCCATATGTCAAGCTCTTCATCATATTCTACTAATTGAATAAAAATAATTATATGAATAAATAAAAATATCATATACCAATTAAAAAAACTATATCATTAGAAAAAATAAATTAAACTATATAGAATATATTGTATAATTAATTTTCAATATTACTAACAATACTAAATAATAATCACACTGTTAGAAAGAACATTGCATACTGACAAAACATTGTTTTTATTAAAAAAGATATTTGTTTTTATGATACTTTCTTAGTGAATAATAATACAAACATAAATGAAATATTAAGAAAACATTTCCAAGTTCATAAAAATAAAAAGAAAGACTTGAGAATGAAATATATCTTACCTTCATGTACTTCTTTTTGGTTGCATGTTAGTTAATTCACAAACAAATATGATGAAGAAGATAAACGATAATCTTGAATGTGAATCTTCATGAATCTAAATACGAATTTATATAGGCAAAATAGAGGAAATGAAAATAATAAAGACTTGAGAATGAAATATTTTTTATCTTCATGTAATTCTTTTTTGTTACATGTTAGTTCATTCACAAACAAATATTACGAATAAGAGAAAGGAAAATCTTGAATGTGAATCTTCATGAAACTAAATATGAATTTATAGGCAAAATAGAGGAATACCATAAGAGATCATAAACTTACAAATTTAAGTTTGAAGGTTATGGACATAAAAATTATGGGAGTTATGAATATTATTAAAAGTAATTATTAAAGAGGTGTAATTCATGTGTCATAATTCATTTATTATGAATAAGTTAAATAATATTATCATTTTATGATTAGAAGGGAGACAAACAAATTTATAAAAAAAATGTGAAGAGTTTTTGTTGTAAATATTCCTCCATTAGTAAAATACTCTTTGTAATTAATTAATTAATTTAATTTTAGAATACAATAATTAATTTAAATAATAAAAAAAAAGAAAAAAAATAAATGCAAATGGAGGCCATAAATAGGCGCCACATCACCTTGTCTGTGTTTCTCCTTTATTATATATATAGATATAAATATCGATTATATCTATATATGTATATCTATACTTATATACTTACTACCTTAAAAGTATGAACTCTCAAATTTCAATGTTAAATTACTATATATAATACCCCAAAAACTAGTAAACAAAAGTAGAGCCTCATGCTACGGTTCTAGAGTTTGATGTTGAGGGTTAGAGTCGTAGATAGGACTTCCCGTACTTAGAATGAGGGGTTTACAGGTAAATGTTAAGCCTTTTGTTACACCACGTAGTTTAGAAGACCATTTAAAATTTGGTTGAGGGTCACAAAGGCAAGTGCTAAGGCAAAGGGGCAAAGCCTAAGCCAAAGGCCAGGGCTGCCCCAACCTTGGCAAGGTACTGTCCCCTTGTTCACGACTACCTTCACTACTAGTAGTCTTCACCACGGATTGAGGGAGGTCTCGTGAATATCCCTTAGCATGGTGGGAGGCAAGGCCTTGGGACAAGGCTACTGGATCATGGACCACGACCATCACCACGACTAGTGGTCTTGACCACGGATCGTGGGAGATCTCGTGGTCATGCCTTAGCTTTGTGGAGGCCAAGACACTTAAGCCAAGCCACTTCCCCAAGGACAACTGGCAGGACCACGGCTCGTGGTTTTGACCACGACTTGTGAGGTCCTCTCGTGGTGCCTGGGAGTGGGATGCCTAGGGAAGGTTAGTTTAGTATATTCCTTTTTAATTATTTTTAAGTGGTGGTCGTTTTGCCTTGTCTTAAAATCCCTATATAAGATATTTTAAGCTTTTAACCACCAAGATGTGCTTAAGGGAGTACCTCATAGTGTTCTAAAGTTAAAGAGAGGGACTGGATTCCAAACCAAGAAGTATTAGTAGAGGGACCTAAAAGTGGTACTTAGAATGAATAGTATTATGGAATGATATTAAAGCATTGCACAAATATGACTTAGGGTTATTCAAGAAAGTGTTGTCTTATGATGTATGTTTGATGGATTGTTTCTATAGTTGCCTTCCATGATATAATTGACTTAAGGTGATAGTTCCCTTGCCTATATGAAAAAGGATAAGAATTAGATCAAGTGAATGGTAGGTATGCATATGGTGACTTCAAGGCTATGCTTAGTGTGAATGGTATTATGGGATGCCCTTCATGCATTGCACAAGTGTGCTTTGAGGTTACTTAGGGGTATAGTAATCCTATATAGTTAAAGCCTAGGATTGACCATGCATATAGACTATGATTAAGATGACCAAAAAGGGGTACTTAGCTTGGATGGTATTATGGGTTCTATTCATGCATTGCACAAGTATGTCTTGAGGTTACTTGAGAATAGTCCTTTATGATATGAATGACTAAGAGTTGAGTAAAGCTTATATGATGCATATGTTTGAGACTTTGCTTATTATTATGATGTTGTTTCTTATGCTTATAGTTGATGTTTCATGAAGTATTCGATTATGTCTTATGTTGACTAACCCTTATGATATGCTCTTATGTTATTATGCTAGATAACATATTTAGTACATTTTGCACTAATGCATACTTTGCCTACATTCTAATAAAATGTAGGGTTTCAGAGATTTGAGTTCCAATATTGAAGTTAGGGTTCCAAGGAGCAAAGGAGTGAAGATTTGGTAAGTCCTCATAGCTTTGAGGACAAACCCACTATTTTCCCTTATGTCTTTTATTTTCTTGTTCAGACTATTGTATGAGATTTGTCCCAAGAGTTCTATTCTAAAGTGGTATTGGATGATTTGAGACAAAAGTGTAGTAAAGACTTCCACTTGTTTATATGAAATTTTTTCACTGTATGGTTAAAAGTTTTTTTAAAATTTATGTACTTTTCTATTATCTTATGTTATGATGTGCAAAGGGCTTGTATGAGACCCCTTCGGGGTCAAGTATGTCGTGTTACACCTAGGGTGTACCTTTGGGTCGTGACAAACTTGGTATCAGAGCACAAGGTTTAGAATGATTCTAGGATTGTCTCAAACCACGTCTAGTAGAGTCTTGTTCATAAATATGAAGCGCCTCACATTTATGAATAGGAGGCTAATGGATGTTTAGGAAATCTCACTTCTTCATTCTCTAAGTCATGCCATAGAGTTTGGCTCTAGTAGGTCCTTCTTCTAATCCGTGCCCTATGGTTTTACAGGGTTGGCTAATACAACGGAAAATGCTAGGAGACATTAGGAAGGTGATGAGGAGAAAGAGGTTCCTCTCCAAGTTCCACCACAAGCTCCTCCTCAAGTTCCTATTGATACGGGGGCCATGACAAGTGTGGAAATAATGTCGGCTCTCCAAATATTGACTCAAGCCATGATAACTCAAGCCCAAGCCATCACGGCCAAGCTAATAGGGAGGTTGTTGCTACGGCTAATCCAAATGTGAATTCCGCAGCTTTAAGGGTGAGAGAGTTTTTAAGGATGAACCCTCTAGAGTTTTATAGCTCCAATGTGGAGGAAGATCCTCAAGGTTTTATAGATGAGGTGTATAAGGTTCTTGCTATCATGGGATTGACTTTGGTAGACAAATTGGAACTAGCCACTTATCAGTTGAGAGATATAGCACAAATATGGTATGAACAATGGAAAGACAATAGGCAGGTAGAAGCGGGCCGAATAGAGTGAGAACGGCTCAAAGAAGCATTCCTAGATAGGTTCTTTCCACTAGAGTTGAGGGAACGAAAGATGCAAGAATTCATTAACCTTCGTCAAGGAGGTATGAGTGTGAAGGACTATGCTCTTAAGTTCACCTAACAATCTAAGTATGCTTTAACTTTAGTGGTGGACTCGAGGGAGAGAATGAATAAATTTGCAATGGGAGTGTCCGACTTAGTAGTCAATGAATGTCGTTCGGCAATGCTTATCCCTAGTATGAATATTTCAAGTCTTATGGTTCATGCCGAACAAATTGACGAGAAAAAACTCAAGAAAATGAATAGGGAGATAAAGAAAGCTATAACTGATGATGTGAACTTTTCTAATGCTATGACCGAGGGACAAGGTAGGCCTAAGTCTAAACAAAGGTATTACGGTCAAGAATCTTCCAACACCCCTAGGTTTGACCAAGAGAAAGGTAGTGGGTCTCCATTGCCTAAGTCTACTTGCTCCAAGTGTGTGAGGACTCATTATGGTAAGTGCCTAGCCAGCATGGATGGTTGCTATGGGTGTAGGAAGGATGGGCACAAAATAAGAGATTGCCCGGTTCTTAAGGCTAAGGGAAGGGAGGATAAGAAAGTTGCATCTAGTGGTCCAGATGAGAGTGCTCAAAAGAAGAATAGGTTTTATGCTCTCCAATCTAGAGAAGATCAAGAGTGATCTCCTCATGTTGCTTACGGTATGTGTTTTATGCTTTAGTAATTTCCGGATTTCTTGTCTTTTGTGACTTGTTATGTTGGACCTTGAAGTTGTCTTTAGCATGAATTATGTTTATAAGTGATTGTATAGGCTTACTCCAAGGGGGAGATAGTGTGCCTAAAAAGTAAGTTTATTGTGCATCTATGTGTTGCCATGATTTCCTTATAGGCATGTTCATGAAAAAGCTTAGGTCTTGGTTGAAATGACTTATGTGAATTGTTTTACCTCATGTGGTAGCGCATTGAATATGAGTTGCCTAATTGATTTCATGAGATGAATACATGAGCATGCTTTAGTTTGGAGTTGAAAGATTCCTCCTTGAATAAATGCTTTTTGAGAGTAAATTCCACATAGGCTCCATGAGAGTATGTTGAGCATGTTATGACTATGATATGGTAGTTCCTCCTTGAAAATGACTAGCTATGATAATTACATGCATAAATGGGTTGTTAGATGTAGTTCATACTTCCTTGTGTTGCATGGAGTATGTGTTGTTTGGGATTGAAGTTTTCCTCTCTTGTAGTGTGAATTTAGATATGTTGCATGCATGATCAGCTGCTAGTCTAGAGTCGTTTCCCTTAAGAAATGTTTAGAAATGTCATTCGAGGATGAATGTTCCCAAGGGGGAGATATTGTAATACCCTGAAAACTAGTAAACAAAACTAGAGCCTCAAGCTAGGGTTCTGGAGTTTGATGTTGAGGGTTAGAGTCGTAGATGGGACTTCCCGTACTTAGAATGAGGGGTTTAGGGGTAAATGTCAAGGAACGTGTTATACCCCATAGTTTATAAGACTATTTAAGATTTGGTTGAGGGTCACAAGGGAAAGTGCCAAGCCAAAGGGGCAAAGCCTAAGCCAAAGGCCAAGGCTACCCCAACCTTGTCAAGGTACTGCCCCCTTGTTCACGGCAACCTTCACGACCAGTGGTCTTGACCATGGATCGTGGGAGGTCTCGTGAAGATCCCTTAGCATGGTGAGAGGCAAGGCCTTGGGACAAGACTACTGGATCATGGACCACAACCATCACCACGAAAAGTGGTGTTGACCACGGATCGTGGGAGGTCATCTGGTCATACCTTAGCTTTGTGGAGGCCAGGACACTTAAGCCAAGCCACTGCCCCAAGGACCACGGGCAGGACCACGGCTCGTGGTACTGACCACGACTTCTGAGGTCCTATCGTGGTGCCTGGGAGTAGGCTGCCTAGGAAGGGTTAGTTTAGTAAATTCCTTTTTAATTAGTTTTAAGTGGGGGTCATTTTTCCTAGTCTTAAAACCCCTATATAAGATATTTTAAGCATTTAACCACCAATTTAAGTCACTATTTCACAAGACCCAAATCAAATCCCCAAAATAGTCTTCTCTGAAATATTTCTCTCTCTTGAAAACCCAAGACTTCAAGTAGAAGAAGATAGAGCTTGAAGCTAGGGTCAAGAACAAAACTCCATTGTTGCAAGATTGTCTAAGGGCTTCGAATCAAGGTATGTTATCTTATTCATATATGATTTATTCCACCCATAGAGCCCCTTAGTTTTCCCCCAATTGTGAAGAAAAACCCAATCTAAGCTAGGGTTTGTTCCTAGGTTGTGGGTAGTGATAGGTATGATTTGTAATACCCCAAAAATCTAATGACCTAAGCTAGAGCCTAACATGTAGTCTAGTAGCCTAACTAGGTTTAAACGTAAAGACTAAAGTCCTAAGATAACCTCCCTAACTTAGTACAAAGGTTCTATTGCCTAAACCTCAAAGCATGACCCCCAAGGACCCCCCAAGGGTCCTTGCGGAGGGCCAAGGGACTGCCAAAAAAGCTGTCAAAAATAGCATGACCCACGAAATTGGCACCCACGCCCCGTGGGTGGACTCACGCCCCGTAGGTGGGGGTCGTGAGTCAAGGCTGGACATCCCCCAATTTCCCCTATGTCTCTGTCCAATCTACACACGTGCAGTACGGTTCGTGGACCCACTCACGCCCCGTGGGTGGGATCTCGTGAGTGAGGTATTGACCATGGCCAAAATGACAAGCCTCAGACCCAACCCACGAGTGACCTTTACGGTCCGTAGGTTCATCTACGCCCCGTGGGTGGGGGTCATGGATGGGGTTTGTGAAACTGTCTTAAATTCGGCCAAGGGTGAATTAATTTAGGTAAGTTCTATTTTAATTATTAAAGGGTGGGTGATGCTTATCGTGACCAACGACACTAACTACAGTTCGAGTGTCTACGATTGTCGATAATATAGTAACCCAACCAAGGGTTGGGGTCGTGTCCCAAGGGAGCGGTCTTGTGAATTAATAGAAAAATAAAATCTATTTCTAAATAGTCGTAGCTAAAGACATTAACGATTAAAAACATTGTATATCAAAAAAGGGACACAAAAGTGTCAACTATCAATTTGGGGGTTTTGTCTCAAGTACAGCAAAAACAACAAATATAACTAGAAAATCAAGTATGAGGAAGAGTTCTTGGGGTGTGACCGCAATACAAGTTGAGATAAATAGTTGGGTACATGCTTTCGATAGGAAATTTGCAAGATAATAGTGACTAGGCTAAGCTTTAGATGAAAATAAGTTCCCTCTAAGGCAACTTACCCCGTTTCAAATGCGTTCCTCTCGGACACCTATTTATCGTATGAAGACCAGCCTACGTCTTACCCCACTCACTCTCTCGAGCTGAGTGTTAGGATATGGCACTAGGGCTCACCCTCTCAGGCTGAACCTCATGTCGACCCACTCCTTAGGCCATCAGTCTAGTGGTCTTGGTTTCGCGACCTCCCTCTCGGGCAAGCTGAAATCACATGGGTGGCTTTGCATTTTCAACTACAAACCCATTAACTTAAACCAAAACCACTAGGTGAAATCACCATTAAAATACATCTAACCTATCATCAAGGAAGACCCAATAATAATATCAACACATATTTGCTAAATCACACCCCAAGAATAGGGGTTTTTAGCCACACAACAAGAAATAACAAAATACACCTAAAATGATAGTGAAATCAAATGGGTATAAGAAATTAAACCTTGATAAGCAAAGGAAGAAGAATGGAGAAGACCTACTTCCAACTTGGGGAAGATGAACTCCTTTCTTCAAGTCTTCCCAAAAACCCTCTCCAAACTTAAGAATAAAAAGTACTAAAAATTATATTGTCTAAAATTGATACTAAAGTCTTTTTCTAAAATATGATACTAAGCTATAACTCTTAATGAATATTTATAGTTTTCAAAAATCTGTGCTGCGGCGGATCACTCGGAGACATTAGTCGGAATCGCCGATTAACTCGATGCTACGCCCTTTGGTGTAGTTCAACGCCGTCTTGCACCGTCCTTCGGTATCATCATGCTCTGGGTCATTGGGCGACATAGTACTGCTTCACGGAACTTATCGGCGATGCGCCGACTGCTCTCTTTTTCCACCGACTTTATCCTTTCCTTCGGGGCTCAGCACACTGGAACAAAAGGCGAAGTGAAACCCTTCGGCCATTCGCCAAGTGAACTCGGCGATCCTCAGGCCTTCATTTTCTCGTTCTTTTCAGTCTTTTCGTTCCTTTTTGCGTAGTAGAGTCTATCCATTCCTTCAAACTTCAAATACCTGAAACTTAAAGGTTTTCATCAGATATTGAGATAAAATAAGCATTTGAGGACAAAATTTCTATTAAAATAAAACCCTAAATGAGTTCAATCTGTGGACTCATCAACACCCCCAACTTAAACTTTTCCTTGTCCTCAAGCAAACTCAAGTTCAATCGTTCAAAAAGGATGTCTAAAATAGTGCTACACAAGACTCAATCATGAATGTACACAACAAGACTTCAAACTACTTATGCAAAGATTCAACTGTGTACTCAAAAATTAAAGTTGTGACACACCAATATCAAAGATTCTCATGCTCGCAATAGTTGCTACTAATGCAAGTTCAAGCTCAACAGAAGTATCTAAATGCCCTTACGCAAAGAATGATTCCATATTCACACACATAAGTTAATCAATTTAAGAACATGAATCAGATGCAACGCTCACCAAAAAGAGGAACACAATGCATGTTTTCACCCATAGGTTTACCCTTATTTTCCAATCGACTTTCGATTCGGCTTACTCAATATCAAAAAGGTCTTTTCAAGGCTTGTAATGGGGCTGAGTGCAAAGGTATGGTCTTTTAGGCTCAGTGACTTCATCATCCTCATGAGATGTGGTGTTCTCAACGCGTCATTTTTCCTTCCCTTATCACTTTTTCTTCGAGTGCTTCTAAGTCATCCTTTCATTCACTTTCCATATACTGCTTGGAAACCCAATTCTTTTTGCACTTTTATTCCAAATATATATATTTTTATTTTTTATTTTTTACGAAGAGTTTCCATTTTTTTTTGCAATACTATGGGTTAGAGAGACTTTTTCTTGCAATTCTTGACTTCTCCTTTTCCTTTCGCCACACCCCCAACTTCGGATTTTGGTCTAAGTTGGCTATTCACTAAATCACAACTCAAGAGGATTATAGGTAGTAGGGTTAAGTAAGGTCTAGGGTTCATCATGGTTGCTACAAAGAAAGTTAAGGCTTAAGGGGTGTTCAAAAGAGTTCCACACAATCACGGGTAGGCCACAAAAGAGGTATATGTCAAATTTGGCTCACACTCTTTAAAGTTTCCTAAGATCATATCAAGAGGACACCTTTCTAAATCAATCAGACTAACAGGGAAAATTCTAGGTTTATTCATGCATGGTTCAAAGTAAGCTAATCACACAAGGCATCGACACTTAAGTCAAACAAGACTACACTTTCGCTAGTGTACAACAGTCATTACAAGAGAATCAATTCGATAAATGGCTAATCACAACAAGATGCAAAAAGTTCACATATTGTCTATGCAACTTCATTTGGTCTCGTCGTAACCGCACATTCATGTTCGTTCGATTGAGAGCACTATTCAAGTCATCAGTATTGATCAAAACCGAGATTTATATTTTGCAAAAGAACAGCTACTTTCAACACAAGCGGTGGCAAAAAATGTCGAAAAATAAATTTTTTTCGGAAGGTTCAAAATTATTTTTAAAATTTAAAACCAAAAGGAGTCATGAGCTCAATCATCCACAGAAAGTAGTGTAAAACCAACCTTAAATAGAACAGCCCAAATATACACAAAATACGAACCTGTCAACACAAAAGGTATGGGCCTCACCCCACCACAAATAAATGTGTTTATCCTCAAATGCAATTAAAAGTGTTCAAACGTAAAAGCATAATAAGACAGAGAGGGAGGTAAAGAAAGGTCATTTTTATGCAGTCTCTCTCCTTATCGGGGTCTCAGTAACTGGTGTAGCAATCTGTGCATGGGCATCAGTACCCGGAGTAGTCTCAGACGGAATAGCAATGCCAGATCCACTGGAACTATTGTGGACGTCTCAGCCGATGATGTCTGGATCATCGGCTGCACAAGCGCTCCTATAAGATCTGGCAAGTCTCTGAATATACCCTCTTCTCTTCTCTCAGGTGTGTCCTCAGCATTCACAGATATCAACTTATCCTCATTCTCTGCATCCGAATCTGCATGCCCTGCATCGTCCCTCTGTACATCTCCGGTAGTAGTCAGAGGAATCCCTGAAGTCTCAGGGGCATCCTCATCATCTTCTCTCTGCATCAGTATAGTGAAGTCGGTGGCCTTCAAGTAGGCTACATCCTTCTTCAACTCTATTATTTCAGCTTCTAATGCTGAAACCTCAGGTGTCTCCCCCTGTCTGTTCTTGCAAGCAGTGACTCTGGCAGTCAGATCATCAATCATGATCCTAAGAGGGGTCAATGCAGTCAAGATGGCAATGTCAATCTTCCCTGGGATAGATCTCTCCAATCGCGCCGCCCTCACATCGGCTGAATAAGCTAGCTACCCTATCTTCAGGATCATGGTTTGGGTGACCCCGGTAGGCTGAGAGAAAGAGGAGGCACCTGGGGTATGAGAAGAAGGGGCGGGCATACCTGAAGACTGCGAGGCTCGAGTAGACGAAGGTTCTGCTGCTGGTAATAAATTGACATCGACCTCTAGAGAAGTATGTGCTGGAGTTGCTCTCCTCCCATCAGCCTCCTCTCGTGTGAACTAGTCCTTTATACGCTGGATATCTGTGGAAGAAGATGGGGTGACCTCTATATCTCTAGCAGGATCCCGGGGCACTCCGGCACGTCGACATAACTCAGTGATCAGAACAGAAAAATGCAGAGATGTATGTGTCTATTTGGCTCAAATAGCAATCTCTTATGAAACCAGTAGTCCCAGGTCGATCCGCCTCCTGGCCATGATAGAACCAAGGCAGGCCGCGTTAGGATGATGAAGGATGGACTCGTTCTGTGATGGCATGATAATGTTTCTGATGAAACCAAACCAGCACCGGGAGGCGATGTTCATATCCCTCTTCTCAATTGGAGATCCTACACCCATCCACCTCGGGGTGATGTCAGAGATCATCGAAGCTAACCAACCCTTCAAGTTATCCATGGAAGGAGAAATAGGCAAACCCTGGTAGGTCAGTACCGAGTGTAGCGGTCGTCCCAATACAATATTAATATGCTCGTTGTGACACTCCACCTCCTTGCCTATGACCATAACCGACTTCACCGGTCAGAATTCACTAGCCTTTTTTCTTATTTTTGGGGACCAACTCCCCATAGGCTAAGTAGAATTCTCGAACCCAGGAAGGGATGTATGGGCCCCGTGGTCTAGTGAACTGCTCGAACTCATGATACCTGAGCATGTCAAGCACCTCAGCATGCTTACCTTCCAAACCTTCCACAGATAGTAACTTCTCTTCTAGAATGGTTCGTAAACCATCGCCTTTCAATCTGTTCAACAATATGGGTGGAGGCGGAGCTACGGGGAGTGCAGGGGCCACTAGAGGTGGTGCCGGAGCTGGCACTGATTCAGTAGCAGGAGGAGTTTTGGCTGATGTTACTCTAGTGGGTGTGGATTGATGTCTATCTCTGAGCCTATTCTGTCGGTGAATCAAGGGTTGTTGATCATCCGGCTCAGAGAAATCTAGCTCAATAAATGACCCTTTTCTAGCAATATGTTTCTTCCATTTTCCTTTCTCTGAGGTGGCTCTTTTAAATTTGTGCGTACCATATCTGCAAAAGATCAAGAGATTAGGCAAAAATCAACACAACCACAGAGAATATTTTTACAGATAGACTCGCCAATCCAGTCTGCGAATCGCCAAACCTCTTTGGTGAGCTAGGTCAAGCTCGCCGAAAGGAATTGCTTAAACTTAAGGCAAATTGGCGCTGAAATAGCCTATTTGGCTAATCGCCGACAACTTTCGATGATCATGTATGTGTCTGCAAAAATTTACAGATTTAACAGCACTAAGGACATGAATTAAGGGCGGTCTATAACCCATAGGCGAACTGCCGAATCATTCGACGAGCTCGACCCAGCTCGCCGAATGACTCAATGTGCCCATTTTTCAACCCAACTCTCGCAACCGACCTTACGAGCCTCATAAGCAAAATCAAAGCATGCATACACGAAATTCATACAGGACCCATACTTCCCATCACACTGGAGTACTCAGACTTTTTCCTGTTTTGCCAAATTTGGCTTTTTGACTACGAGTACCCTTAAGAATGTAGTCACCCATTACAAGTTCATTCAAATCAAAGCACAAACACTAAGGCATTCGACTATTAAAGTATTTCAGGCAAAATTTTCGAATTAACAATAGCATCACAACACCCTATTTCTATCAGAGAGGTTCAGCACACGTCATCCTAATATTATAATTAGAAAAGAGTGCAAAATTATCACAAATAAGTTTGAAGTTTTAGAGACTAACCTTCGATGCTGATCAATTTCCTTTCTTTTTGAAATGCTAAGCAGCAAAGAATTCCAACCTCAAGCACTAATCACCGACTAAAATACTAATTTAAGGTAAAAATCTAAGAAAAAGTACCTTTGGTGTGATTTTGAGGAGTTTAAAATAAGGGAAAGTGAGAGATTCAAAAATTTGACCTATGGCCTTTATATAACCATTTAGTTATTAGCCATTCAGCGACGTTAGTATTGTCGCTGATCAACTCGGTGATGCACCGAACACATACTCATGTCGCCGAGTATTACAGGACATCCCTTTTTTCGGGGCCACAATGGCGAATTAAATTAGAATCGCCGATAGCTTCGGTGATTCGCCAACTGGATCCTTGGCTCGCCGACTTGCACTTTTCAACACCTTTCTCACTAAAACCTACAAAACTAACACACCGTTATTCTAACATAGTAATTACAAGTAGTAAAACCTTGGGTTTCCTCCCAAGAAGTGCCTTATTTTACGTCGTGGCACAACGCAAATCCTGTTTCATTCTCCGTTATTGGGGTTAACCCTAGTGTCACTAGGTGACCCCAGTATGTCATTTGGGTGGAGATGAGGCACTGCAAAACTCAGGAGTGACCTGACTAGCTGGATTGATCTGGAGTGAGATCCGATCATTTCATTCAACACTTCGATATTCTCTTTCATTTTTTCCAACACCCGATCTTGATCGGCGATCTTTTGGAGAATGATTTGAAGTGTGTCCTCGAGACGATCCCCCCCCCCATCTCTAGACTTCCTCTGCTCATTAAGGGGTATCTACCTCCCTTTGCTATTGCATTGGAGTTCCACCTCTGAAATTTTGGTGGCCAAGTTGTTTAGCTGAGATGCCAATGCGGTCAGCGTGAGGTCCTTTTGGACTCCTTGGCTCATTTCAACCAATTTGCCACTACTCTGCTCAGCCATGCTCATCTAAATGGACAAATCAACGAAAAACAAAACTAGAAGTAAAGTTAGTGAACAACAACTAAGAAGAACACGAATTCTACTAATCTAAAAATTCTCAAATAACACCACTCCCCGGCAGCGGCGCCATTTTGATTCTTATCGTGACCAACGACACTAACTACAGTTCTAGTGTCTACGATCGTCAATAATATAGTAACCCAACCAAGAGTTGGGGTCGTGTCCTAAGGGAGCGATCTTTAGAATTAATAGAAAAATAAAATCTAGTTCTAACTAGTCGTAGCAAAAGAAATTAACGATTATAAACATTGTAAATGAAAAGGGGGACACAAAAGTGTCAAATATCAATTTAGTGGTTTTGTCTCAAGTACAGCAAAAACAACAAATATAATGATAAAATCAAGTATGGGAAGAGTTCTTGGGGTGTGACCGCAATACAAATTGAGATAAATAGTTGGGTACATGCTTTCGATAGGAAATTTGCAAGATAATAGTGTCTAGGCTAAGCTTTAGATGGAAATAAGTTCCCTCTCGGGCAGCTTACCTCGTTTCAAATGTGTTTCTCTCGGACACCCATTTGTCGCATGAATACCAGCCTACGTCTTACCCCACTCACTCTCTCGAGCTAAGTGTTAAGATATTGGACTAGGGCTCACCCTCTTGGGCTGAACCTTATGTCGACGCACTGCTTAGGCCATCAGTCTAGTGGTCTTGGTTTCGCGACCTCCCTCTCGGGCAAGCCGAAAACACATGGGTGGCTTTGTATTTGAAACTACAAACCCATTAACTTAAACCACAACCACTAGGTGAAATCACCATTAAAATACATCGAACCTATCAGCAAGCAAGACCCAACAATAATATCAACACATATTTGCTAAACCACAGCCCAAGAATGGGGGGTTTTTAGCCACACATCAAGAAATAACAAAATACACCTAAACAGATAGTGAAATCAAATGGGTATAAGAAATTAAACCTTGACTTAAGCAAAGGAAGAAGAATGGAGAAGACCCAATTTGAACTTGGGGAAGATGAACTCCTTTCTTCAAGTCTTCCCAAAAACTCCAAACTTGAGAGTAAAAAGTACTAAAAATTATAATGTCTAAAATTAATACTAAAGTCTCTTTCTAAAATCTGATACTAAGCTATAACTCTCAACGAGTATTTATAGTTTTCAAAAATCTGTGTTGCGGCGGATACTCGGCGACATTAGTCTGAATCGCTGATTAACTCGGCAATACGCCCTTTGGTGTAGTTCATCGCCGTCTTGCACCGTCCTTCGGCATCATCGTGCTCTGGGTCGTTGGGTGATATAGTACTGCTTCGTGGAACTTCTTGCCGATGCACCGACTACTCTCTTTTTCCACCGACTTTATCCTTTCCTTCAGGGCTCAGCACACTGGAACAAAAGGGGAAGTGAAACCCTTCGGCGATTTGCCAAGTGAACTCGGCGATCCTCATGCCTTCATTTTTCTCGTTCTTTTTAGCCTTTTCGTTCCTTTTTGCAAAGTAGTGTCCATGCATTCCTTCAAACTTCAAATACCTAAAAGTTAAGGGTTTTCATCAGATATTGAGATAAAAGAAACATTTGACGACATAATTTCTATTAAAATAAAGCCTTAAATGAGTCCAATTTGTGGACTCATCAGTGGGGACGGTTTATATTAGCTATTTATACCTATATAAGTAGTTATTATGTATTAATCACCTCTTCAACACCTCATAACTTACAAGATTTAAACTAGAAACTACCTCCCCTCCAAAAAATTTATCTCTAAGACTCCATTGAAGAGCAAGAACAAAGTCAAGCTAGGGGTTCAAGAAGTAGCATTTCTTCTCCAATTTCTTGTGGAAATCAACCTAAGGTATGGATGCTTTTACTCTTTGGATAGCTATCACCCAAATATCCCATTCCAACTATGTTTTAAAGACTTTCAAATCCCCTAAAAACCTAGGGTTTCAATCTATGCCATGGGTCCTTCTCCAAAACATTTTCAATTGTTTAATTATGGTTTATTATGTTTTTTTATGATGATTTATGATTGGAATGTTGGATAATTGTTGAATTATGATGAAAATGTCCCTTGGATCCATGAATCCCCCTTCTTTCTAAACTGTGAATGTGTGGCTTGATTGATCGTGGAAGCTTGACAATTGATTATGTTTACATTTATTAAGTTGTTGAATCATGAAATCCCTCTATATAATGTAGTAATTCTAGAATTTAGGGTTGATCTTGATTCATAGCCTTGAAAGGCAATTTATTACGATTTCTATATGTTGATGAGAATTGTATATGAACTCATGATTCACTTAGATATTGATGAGTCGATGACTATTGTGTATTTTTGGTATTTATGCAAGATCCTTCTCCCATATACCCTTACACATGACTATGCATGAAAAGTCTGTGAGTATGATATTGTTGTTGTGTTGATTGAAAGATCATTCTCATGAAGCACTGTGAACATGATGTGAAAGGTTTACTCACTTATTAATGATTCTAAGGTTGAAAGGACATTCTCACCCAGTGAATCCATGAGCTACCATGATACTATGTTGGTTTGAGTGCTAGGCATTCTTCCATGAACATTAATATAAAGTAAAGGCTTAACATGAATATTTAAGGGAATTAAGCTTAGCAACGAGTGGATATGAATATGAGATGGAATATTTTTCGTTAGAAAGTCCATCTTCCCAAGTCAAGTTATCTCATGAGATGAAAACCTTTTACCTTAGTTCGTTCGGGTTTCTAGTAGAAATCTCATTATCCCATAACTATGTGCCCACATAGGTCTTTAGCTAGTGGATCCACATAAATGCTAAACATGTTAGTTCTACCTTAGGCAAGTAGGACACCTCTTTTCGGTGTGGGGCATGACACCGAATTCCATGTAGCTCACATGGTATATGTCGGTTAAGGCTATATTTCCCTACATGACAAGAACATGACCCATGATATAACAAGAACAAGAATATGAAGTATGAAAATGAACATGAGTTATGTACTATGATTACTTAAGGTGTTTTACTTAGTGCGAGTGTGGGTATGGTACTTCACTTATGCATTGCACAAGTAATCTTTGAGAGTGATTATGGTATGTTCTTGATGACATGATACTTTATGAGTTAATGCATGCTTTTTATGAATATGAACCATGAATATGAACCATGAATATGAACATGAACTTGAACATGAATATGAGCTACACCTATGACTTCTTAATGAGTTTTGCATAGTGTGAGTGGGGGTATGGGACTTCACTTGTACATTGAAAAAGTATACTTATAAAGGGTTTATAGTGTGGTTTCCTTATGAACTTGAAGATGTATGAATCTATGTATGCATGATATGAATTGATGTTAAGAGTGACTTTCCTTATTATGATCTATGAACATGAATGTCTCCTTGTCTGTGAGTGTTGGCTACGGATGAGGCCAAGGTAAGTTATGCATGACTATGGTAGCCTAGGGTTGCTTATAGTATGGTTTGACTATGTAATTAGTCTGAATGTGCATGATGGTTTTTAAACTTGATAAAGACATGATTTCAACTAAATGTCCCTTTTATGCATGTTTTAAGGATTTTTATGGATGGCTTTCATACTAAGTACATTATATATGCTAATCAATATTCTCTACATTTTCTTATAAGTGTAGGTTCCGGTCGTTGAGGTATGCTTGTCTTTGCAACTGAGGCTAGGGTTGACTATTCTGCAAGCTTGTTGAATCCTCATGGTTCAAGGACAAGGCTTCTTCATTTCTAGTTTCCTTGTGTACTTTCTACTTTTAAGACTATGTTGTAAAGGGCTATGTCCCAAAGATTGTATTCGATTGTATTAGATGGTTTCTTTGAGACAAGATCTAGACTCTTATATTCCTTTTATGAGAAAGACTTTTATTATATAAGTTTTAAATTCCACATCATTTCTATGAACTTATGTTCATGATTATGCTAAGGGATTGTATGAGACCCCTTCATGGTCAAGTACGTCGTGTTACATCTAGGGGTACCCTTAGGTCATGACAAACTTGGTAATCACAGCACAAGGTTTAGAATGATTCTAGGATGATTTCTCATGACGTCTAGTAGAGTCTTGTTCATGAGTGTGAAGCGCGCCACACTTATGAATGAGAGGCTATAACATGATTAGGAACTTTCACTTCTTTGATTACTCTTTAGTCGTGCCTTGGAGTTTTAACTCTATGAAGTCCTTTTCCTAACCTGTCTCTTGTGTATGTAGGATATGAATACAAGAAGGGCGACCACAAGAAGGATGGAAGAGGAGATTTTGAATGAGGGAGTTCCTCACCAAGGTCCTCAAGAGTCTCAAGTTCCTCAAGCTCCTATTGATGTGGGGGCTATGAAAAATGTGTAAATAAGGTCGGCTCTCCAAACATTGAATCGTGCTTTAATGACTCAAGTCAATAGGGATGCTAGAGTTCATGTGAACCCTAATGTGAGCACCGTGGCTTCAAGGTTGAGATACTTCACAAGAATGAGCCCTCATATGTTCTTTGGTTCCAAAGTGGGTGAAGACCCTCAAGAATTCGTGGAAGAGGTCTACAAGATAATTAACGCTATGGGGGTGACTTCTACAGAGAAAGCGGAAATAGTTGCTTATTAATTGAAGGATGTGGCCGAAGTATGATATACTCAATTTAAGGGCAATAGGCCGGTTGAAGCGGGTCCCATAGATTGGGATGTGTTGAAGAAAACATTTCTTGATAGGTTCTTTCCCCGAGAGAAGAGGGAAGCAAAGGTGGAGGAATTTATCAACCTTCGTCAAGGAGGTATGAGTGCTCAAGAATATTCTCTAAATTTCACTAAGTTGTCCAGGTATGCTCCGTCCTTAGTGGCAAATCTGAGGGATGAGATGACTCACTTTGTGACTGATGTGTCCGACCTCATTGAAGAAGAATGTCGTGCGGCAATGCTACATGATAATATGGATATCTCACGTTTATTGGTATATGCTCAACAAGGTGATGAGAAGAAGCTTAGGAAGAAAAATAGGGATGTGAACAGAGCAAGGACCGATGATGGGAATTCTTCCAAGGGTAAGTTTGAGGGTCAAGGGCGACCAAGGTTCAAAAGAAGGTTCTCCAACCAAGGCTCTTCCAATGCTCCAAGGGTCAAAAAGTATAGGGTGCCTAACCCTAAACCTCAAGGAGGCAATAGTGGTGGATCTTCTATGACAAGGTCTAATCATGCCATGTGTGGCAAGAAACATAAGGGTAAATGTCTTGTTGGCACGGATGGTTGCTTTCATTGTGGGAAGAGTGGTCATATGGTGAGAGATTGTCCCATGCTAAAAGTTCAAGAAAGAGAGGGCAAGCAAGCCCTTCCTAGTGGTTCAAACTCCGATGCTCCAAAGAAGATACACTTTTATGCTTCAATCCCGAGGTGACCAAGAGAGTTCCCCGGATATGGTGATTGGTATGTTACAAGACTTTTCAATTGATGTTTATGCATTTTTAGACCCCGGTGCCACTTTGTCTTTTGTTACACCTTTTGTGGCTATGAAATTTGAAATACTGCCCAAAGTGCTATTAGAGCCTTTTTTGGTGTCTACCCCTGTTGGTGACTCGGTAGTGGCAAAAAGAGTATATAGAAGTTGTCCTATTTCTTTGTCTCATAAAGTCACTTTGGTTGATTTGATAGAATTAGACAAGTTGGACTTTGATGCCATTTTGGGGATGGATTGGTTGCATGCATGTTTTGCGTCTATTGATTGTAGAACCCAGGTGGTTAAGTTTCAATTTTCAAATGAGCCTACTTTAGAATGGAAGGGGGGAAATTCTATCCCTAGAGGTTGATTTGTTTCATGTCTAAAAGCTAGAAAAATGATCTCCAAGGGGTTCATTTACCATATTGTTAGGGTTATGGATGTTGAGTTCGAGACTCCTTTTTTAGAGTCGGTCCCCGTGGTGAGTGACTTTCCGGAAGTCTTCCCCGATGACTTGCCCGGTATTCCTCCCGAACGGGAAATAGACTTTGGCATTGATATATTGCCGGATACTCAACCTATATCCATTCCTCCCTATAGATTAGCTCCGGCCGAATTGAAAGAATTGAAGGAACAACTCAAGGATTTGTTAGACAAAGGTTTTATTCAACCAAGCATATCTCCATGGGGTGCTCCGATATTGTTCGTAAAGAAGAAGGATGGTCCCTTAGGATGTGTATAGACTACCGCCAATTGAACAAGGTGACTATAAAGAATAAGTATCCCTTTCCTAGAATTGACGATTTGTTTAATCAACTTCAAGGGGCTAACTATTTCTCCAAATAGATTTTCGTCCGGGTTACTATCAACTAAGGGTAAGAGGGTTTGACATTCCCAAGACAGCCTTTAGGACTCGGTACGATCACTACAAATTTGTGGTTATGTCTTTTGGGTTAACCATTGCCCTGGCGGCATTCATGGACCTAATGAATAGAGTATTTAAGTAATATGTTGATTCATTTGTGATCATCTTTATCGATGATATTTTGATCTATTCAAGGAGTGAAGTTAAGAATTGTATTACAAGTCCTTAAAGACCACCAATTGTATGCAAAGTTTAGCAAGTGTGAGTTTTGGCTAAGGTCTATAGCCTTCCTTGGCCATAATGTGTCTAGCAAGGGTATTGAAGTAGATCCTAAGAACACAGATGCGGTCAAGGTTTGGCCTAGACCTATAATTCCTACAGATATTAGATGTTTTTAAGGTTTGGTCGGTTTTTATAAGAGGTTTGTTCAGGGTTGTTCCTCTGTTGCTTCTCCGTTGACTTCCTTGACTCAAAATAAGGCTAAGTTTGTGTTGTCGGAGGCTTGTGAGAAAAGCTTCCAAGAGTTGAAATATAGACTTACTTCAACTCCGATGTTGACCTTACCGGAGGGTACCGATTGGTTTGTGGTATATTATGATGCTTCTCGAGTAGATTTTGGATTTGTCCTTATGGAACATGGTAAAGTGATTGCCTATGCTTCAAGGCAACTCAACATACATTAAAATAATTATCCAACTCATGAGCTCGAGTTAGCGGCGGTGGTGTTTTCCTTAAAGTTATGGAGGCACTACATATATGGGGTCCATGTAGATGTTTTCACCGACCACAAGAGTCTTCAATATGTATTTAGCCGAAAAGACTTGAATCTCCAACAAAGAAGGTGGTTAGAACTTTTGAAGGATTATGACATCAGTGTCCTTTACCACCCCGCCAAAGCTAATGTCGTTGAGGATGCCCTAAGTCGAATGTCCATGGGTAGTGTGGCTCATGTATAAGATGAGAAGAATGAATTGGTTTGTGATATGCATAGGTTGGCCCGGCTAGCTGTCCAACTAGTGGATTCCACCAAGGGTGGAGTTATGGTCCATCATAGTTCTGAATCATCCTTTGTGGTTGATGTGAAGTCTAAACAAGGCCTTGATCCCATATTAATGGAGTTGAAAGAATCGGTACTCAACAAGTCCATTGAGACTTTCTCCCAATGGGGAGATGGGGTATTTAGTTACCAAGGTTGATTATGTGTTCCGGATGTTGATGGCTTAAGAGAGAAAATTTTAGAAGAGGCTCATGGTTTGCAGTATTCTATTCATTCGGGAGCCACCAAGATGTACCGTGACCTACGTGAAGTCTATTGATGGAATGGTATGAAGAAGGATATAGCGGGTTTTGTGGCCAAATGTCCAAATTATCAACAAATTAAGGCCGAACACCTAAAACCGGGAGGTTTGTCCCAATATATAGATATTCCCACTTGGAAGTGAGAGGATGTGTATATGGACTTTATTGTGGGTTTGCCTCATACTCGAAGACAACATGATTCTATTTCGGTCATTGTTGATAGGATGACAAAAATAGCCCACTTTATTCCCGTCAAGGTTTATTTTTCGGCGGAAGACTATGCCAAGTTATACATCAAGGAAATAGTGAAGTTGCATGGGGTTCTTTTGTCTATTATTTCAGATTGGGGTACTCAATTTACTTCACACTTTTCGAAGTGTTCCAAAAAGGGCTTGGTACCAATGTTAAGTTTAGTACCGCTTTCCACCCTCAAACGGATGGGCAAGCGGAACGCACCATTAAAATCTTAGAGGACATGTTGAGGGCGTGTGTTGTTGATTTCAAGGGTAATTGGGATGACCATCTACCATTGATAGAGTTTGCCTACAATAATAGTTACCACTCAAGTATTACCATAGCTTCGTTTGGAGCACTATATGGTAGGATGTGTAGAGATCCGGTTGGTTGGTTTGAAGTAGGTGAATTTGCCCTAATTGGTCCCAAACTAGTTTATGAGGCCATTGACAAAGTTTGACTAATTAGAGAGAGGTTGAAGACGGCCCATAGTCGGCAAAAGTCATATGTTGATGTTAGAAGGAGGGATCTAGAGTTTGAAATTGGTGATTGGGTCTACTTGAAAATCTCGCCTATTAAAGGTGTGATGAGGTTTGGTAAAAAGGGAAAGCTTAGTCCCTGGTATGTGGGCCCATACCAAATCTTGGAACGTGTTGGAAAAGTTGCTTATGAGTTAAACTTACCAAATGAATTGGCTCCGGTTCACCAGGTGTTTCATGTTTCCATGCTTAAGAAGTGCATTGGGGATCCAGTATCCATCATTCCTTTAAAGGGTTTAGGAGTTGATGAGAATCTTTCTTATGAAGAAATTCCGGTAGAGATTTTAGACCGGCAAGTCAAGAGGTTGACAAATAAGGAAGTAGCTTCCGTTAAGGTTCTATGGAGGAATCACTTAGTTGAGGGTGTTACATGGGAGGCCGAGGCTGATATGAAGTCCTGCTATCCTCATATTTTTCCTTCTACTCCTATTCAAGCTTGAGGTAAGTAATTCCTCTTGAGTTTTGGTGTTTTGGGAGTTATGTCTGTTGTATGAGTTTTTCCATGATTTCCTTATGTTGTGCTTATTCTTGATGAAATTCATGTTTAATGTGAATTGAGCTATCATGATTTATATGTTCCTCATGTTGATTGTGCATTTTAGTATGATGATGGCATATTTGAATTCATGAGGTAATTTGTTGAACATGCTTTGTTATGCTTGTGGTGAAATGACATGTTGGCTCCATAATATTGTATTGAGCTTGGTTTTAGTTTGAGAAGGTACTTCCTTTTATGAACATGAGAAATGTGTCATTTCATGCATATTGGGTTGGTAGATGTAGTCCCTACCTTCTTGTGTTGCATTGATCATGTTGGGAAATGGAGTTAAAGTTTCCTCCTTTTGAATAGTGCATTTTTAGGTTTTGCACATTTTGATGTTTCATGCATGATGGTCTGCTAGTCTAGAGTTTCTAACTTAGTTTGGTGTCTATATCATCATTTGAGGATGAATGCTCCCAAGGGGGAGATAATGTAACACCACGGAAATCTAACGACCTGAGCTAGAGCCTAACATGTAGTCTAGTAGCCTAAATGGAGTTAAACATAAAGATTAAAGTCCTAAGATAACCTCCCTAACACAATACAAAGGTTCTAGTGCCTAAACGTCAAGGCGTGGCCCCCCAAGGGTTCTTGAGGAGGGACAAGGGACTGCCCAACAAGCTGTCACAAACAGCATATGACCCACGAAATGGGCACCCACGCCCCGTGAAATTCGGTCAAGGGTGAATTAATTTAGGAAAGTTCTATTTTAATTATTAAAGGGTGGGGACGGTTTATATTAGTTATTTATACATATATAAGTAGTTATTATCTATTAACCACCTCTTTAACACCTCATAACTCACAAGACTTAAACTAGAAACTACCTCCCCTCTCCAAACATTCTCTCTCTAAGACTCCATTGAAGAGCAAGAACAAGGTCAAGCTAGGGGTTCAAGAAGTAGCCTTTCTTCTCCAATTTCTTGTGGAAATCAACCTAAGATATGGATGCTTTTCATCTTTGGGTACCTATCACCCAAAGAGCCCCTTCAAACTTTGTTTTTAAGACTTCCAAATCCCCCAAAAACTTAGGGTTTCAATTTATGTCATGGGTCCTTCTCCAAAACGTTTTCAATTGTTTAATTATGGTTTATAATGTTTTTTATTATTATTTATGATTGGAATGTTGGAGTATTGTTGAATTATGATGAAAATCTCCCTTGGACCCATGATTCCCCCTTCTTTCTAAATTGTGAACTAAGGTGTGGCCTGATAAATCATGGAAGCTTGAAAATTTATTATGTTTACATTTATTAAGTTATTGAATCATGAAATCCCTCTATCTAATGTATTAATTCTAGAAGTTAGGATTGATATTGATTTATCGCCTTGAAGGGCAATTTAATAGGGTTTGTATATGTTGATGAGGATTGTATATGAACTCATGATTCACTTAGATAGTGATGATCCTATATTGTGTATTTGTGGTATTGATGCAAAATCCTTCTCCCATATACCCTTACACATGACTATGCATGAAAAGTTTATCATTATGATATTGTTGTTGTGTTGATTGGAAGGTCATTCTTATGAAACAGTATGAACATGATGTGAACGGTTTACTCACTTATTAATGATTCTAAGGTTGAAAGGATATTCTCACCTAGTGAATCCATGAGCTACCATGATACTATGTTGGTTTGAGTGCTAGGCATTCTTCCATGAACATGAATATAAAGTAAAGGCTTAACATGAATATTAAAGGGAATTAAGCTTAGAACCGAGTGGATATGAATATGAGATGGAAGCTTTTACGTTAGAAAGTTTGGCTTCCCAAGTCAAGTTATCTCATGAGATGGAAACCTTTTACCTCAGTTAGTCTGGGTTTCTAGTAGCAATCTCCTTATCCCATAACTATGTGCCCACATAGGTCTTTAGCTAGGGGATCCACCTAAATGCTAAACATGTTAGTTCTACCTTAGGCAAGTAAGACACCTCTTTTCGGTGTAGGGCATGACACCAGATTCCATGTAGCTCACATGGTCTATGTCGGTTAAGGCTATATTTCCCTGCTTGACAAGAACATGGCCCATGATATAACAAGAACAAGAATATGAACTATGAACAAGAACATGAGTTATGTACTATGATTACTTAAGGGGTTTTACTTAGTGTGAGTTGGGGTATAAGACTTCACTTATGCATTGCACAAGTAAGATTTGAGAGTGATTGTGGTATGTGCTTGATGACATGATGCTTTATGAGTTAATGCATGCTTTACATGAATATGATCCATGACCATGAACCATGAATATGAACATGAACATGAATATGAGCTACACCTATGACTTTTTAATAAACTTTGCTTAGTGTGAGTGGGTATATGGGACTTCACTTATACATTGCACAAGTAGACTTATAAAGGGGTTATGGTGTGGTTTCCTTATGGCATGAAGATGTATTAATCTATGTACATGATATGAATTGATGTGAAGAGTGACTTTCCTTGTTATGAGCTATGAAGATGAATGTCTCCTTGTCTATGAGTGTTGTCTATGGATGAGACCAAGGTAAGTTATGCATGACTATGGTAGCCTAGGGTTGCTTATAGTATGGTTTGACTATGTAATTACTCTAAATGTGCATGATGGTTTTTAAACTTGATAAAGGCATGATTTCAACTAAATGTCCTTTTTATGCATGTTTTAAGGATTTTTATGCATGGCTTCCATACTAAGTACATTATATATGCTAATCCATATTCTCTAAATTTTCTTATAAGTGTAGGTTCCGGTAGTTGAGGTATACTTGTCTTTGCAACTGAGGCTAGGGTTGACTATTCTGCAAGCTTGTTGAGTCCTCATGGTTCAAGGACAAGGCTTCTTCATTTCTAGTTTCCTTGTGTACTTTCTATTTTTAAGACTATGTTGTAAAGGGCTATGTCCCTAAGATTGTATTCGATTGTATTAGATGGTTTCTTTCAGACAAGGTCTAGACTCTTATATTACTTTTATGAGAAAGACTTCTATTGTAAAAGTTTTAAATTCCGCATCATTTCTATGTACTTATGTTCATGATTATGCTAAGGGCTTGTATGAGACCCTACAGCGTGTTACGTCTAAGGGGTACCCCCTGGGTCGTGACATAATTCCAAATGAGTGTATAACACCTAATTATGTTGGATTTAGCATTGAATTGTGATATTATGATGAATTTATGTGATTTATGTGATTTCCATGGTTACCCTAGTCTAATTGATGAAGTTGAATTACTGAGGTTATTGCCATAAAAGGTGAATTTGAAGGTTCATAGGTAATCTTCTAGAATTAATGCTTTGACTAGTAATTGTCTAAGGCTAGAAATCTATATACATGAATTGAACTAGAATAATATGAATATGATGGGTCTTGATTAGTAAGGCTTGAGATTGAACTTACATTATGAATTATGACTAAAATCACCTAATGATGAAGAATGTGATTGAATGTCTTTTAATCTAGATATGAATAAGGATAGAATGAAGTAAAGCTTTGAGAGTATGGCTTGTAGTCATGACTATTGAATCACTAGGGCTTTGAGAGTAAATTTAATGTGATGAATAAAAGTCTAAGAGGTATAATGGTGGTGAAAGGCCTAAACTCACCTAACCTACCTTATGAATGCTTGAAAGTATAAAGTGATAGAATCACTTGAACATGGATTGGTTGTCAAGGACATCCTTCCATGAGACATGAGTGTTAAGCAAGGCTTAATAGTGAAATCTTGGGAGTGTATGCTTGGCCCCAAGTGGATATTGACAATGAGATGGAGTGTCACACAAGATAGGGTCCGGGCTCCAAGTTGAAAGGAGATCCACGCCTAGTTGATGTGAGGACTATTCAAGTTTAAGGGGGAACTCTTACATTGTAGAGTGTGGGTTTTCCTAAAGTTAGGTCTCATGAGATGGAACTCTTCACATAGTTGAGTTAAGGTTTCTAGTAGCAATCTCCATATCCAATTACCTAAGACATGCTTGAATAAGCATCTCATAGTGTTCAAAAGCATAAAAGAACTATGACCTACTTAAAGAAGTACCTCATAGTGTTCAAGAGTATAAATGGACTTAGACATGCTTAAGGTCGTATCTCATAGGGTCCATGTTAATAATGAACTTAGACATGCTTAAAGAAGTGTCTCATAGGATTCAACCTAATAATGAACTAAGATGTGCTTAAGGGAGTACCTCATAGTCTTCTAAAGGTAAAGAGAGGGACTAGGTTCCAAACCAAGAAGTATTAGTAGGAGGACCTAAAAGCGGTATTTAGCATGAATAGTATTATGGGATGATATTCATGCATTGCACAAGTATAACTTAGGGTTATTCAAGAAAGTGTTCTCTTATGATGTATGTTTGATGGATTGTTGCTATAGTTGCCTTCCATGATATGATTGACTTAAGGTGATAGTCCCTTGCCTATATGAAGAAAGCTAAGAATGAGATCAAGTGAATGGTAGGTATGCATATGGTGACTTCAAGGCTATGCTTAGTGTGAATGGTATTATGGGATGCCCTTCATGCATTGGACATGTGTGCTTTGAGGTTACTTAGGGGTATAGTACTCCAATAAAGTGAATGTCGAAGATTGACCATGCATATAGACTACGATTAAGATAACCTAAAAGGGGTACTTAGCTTGGATGGTCTTTTGGGATGTTAGTCATGCATTGCACAAGTATGACTTGAGGTTACTTGAGAATAGTCCTTTATGATATGAATGACTAAGAGTTTGTCACAACCCAAGGGTACCCCCCAGACGTAACATGCCGTACTTGACCCCAAAGGGATCACATACAAGACCTTAGCATATCATTAACAGAAAAGTCATAGAATGATGCAGAATTAAAAAAAATTATTTACAATCATATTCTTTCATAAAAGAGAATGGGAGTCTAGACATTTGTCTCATTTAGCCATCTAATACAATCGAATAACAAATAGGCACACATCCCTTACAATAGTTCTCAAATGACATACTAAAAGAAACTACTAAGTAAAGATACTGGTCCTCGAATCTTGAGAACTCACCAACTAGAAAGGAGAATGACCTATTCCAAGCTTGAACCAATAGGAGATCACCTTCAAGGACAAAACCCTACACTTATAGAAAATGTAGAAATATGGCTTAGCACAAAAATGTACTAAGTATGGAAGCCATGCATAAAACCTTTAAAACATGCTAAAAGGGACATTTTAGTGGAAACCATGCTATATGCCAATTCGAAGATCATCTTCAAAATAGTTTGAGAACGTACTCTTAAAACATCTCACATATAGTTCATCATAGCATGAAAGGTAACAACATAAACATAAGCGTAGTCTCCAATCGTAGACATAGTGCAAATATCAATCATCATAAGACATAATGCACATACATAGTCAAATACCAAGACCATCTCATCACAATAGATACATCACTTAAGTAACCCTAAGTTATACTTGTGCCATGCATAGATAAGATCCCATAACCCTATATACACTAAGTACCACTTTTAGGTCACCATGCTTATACTTGTCATACATTAGTCTCATCCATAGTTAATACTCATAGACAAAGAAACATCCATATTCATTAGCTCATGTCAAGGAAAGTCAATCATAACAACCATTCAAATGGAGAATGCATGAATTCATAAATCATTATAATGTAATGGAACCAAACCATGGCTACTCTCAAAGTCTACTTGTGTCATATATGAGTGAAGTCCCATACCCTCACTTACACTAAATAGATCTTCTTGAGGAGTCATTAGTCATAGCTCATGTTTCATGTTCATAGTTCAGTTACATAAGAGAAACACACCATGGCTACTCTCAAGGTCTACTTGTGCCATGTATGAATAGCATCCCATAATACCACTCATACTAAGTAGATCCTTTTGAGGAACCATAGAATATAACTCACTTTCTTGTTCATTAGAGGGAATATAGCCTTAACCTAAATAGACCATATGATCTAGATGGAATCCGGTGTCGTGTAACCCCACACCATAAGAGGGTGTCCTACCTACCTAAGGTAGAACTAAATATATTAGCTTTTAGGTTGATCCACTAGCTAAAGACCTATGTGGGCACACAGTTATGGGATAGGGAGATTGCTTCTAGAAACCCGGTCTATTGTATTAAAGGGAGAGTTTCCATCTCATAAGATCATTTGTAAAAGACCTGGCCTATTGTATTGACGGGAAGGCCTCTACCTCATTTTCCAAATCCACCCAGTGCTAAGCATTATTTCCCAAAATTACTTGTTTAGTCTTGAATTGGATTTACATGTTTGAACGAGTATTTTATCTTTTGTTCAGACCAACTCATAAAATAGCTCATAGATTCAAGTAGGTGAGACCTAAATTTCAACCATAGAATCATCATTAGTATGTGAGTAAACCTTTCACACCAAGATCATGTGTTTCAAGAGAATGAACTTTCAATCAACTCAATAGGATCATCATGGTCATGTACATATCATGCATAGAAATGTGTAAAGGTGTATATGAGAACTAGACTTTCAATTAACGCCAGAGATACATCATATTCATGTTTATGCATGGAGTGTGTGTGTGTGTAGTTGTCCTTGCAATGACATAACAACAACATTATCATCATAGACACTTCCCTCTCAAAGTGTTCATAAGCATGTACATAATATCACAATCATGCATAATTCACATATGTTGCATTCAAGGATCATAGACCATATAATTCAACACATCTATCATTCATTATAGTAGACATGGATATATCGTAATGCAAGTAGTTCATTCATTGCATGTATAAGCTCATATACGCATATTACAGGTCATGTGGGTAAAGTCCTTCCACAATTATACCACATACAATTCAACATTCATAATAGCTTTCTTCTTAAAGCCTCAACATTCATATTAGCTATTACCCTTAAGGCCCTACAAGTCATCTTCATATTACAAGATTTACTCTCAAGCATTACCTCACATGGTCATTATGTAAACCTAATTTTCAAGGTGAACTAACCACATGCTTCATTCTTGATCAAATATAGTCATTTCATATCATATTAAGTCAATTCCAATACTACTCAACCATGACCTAACATATAAGCCCTAATCAAGTTCATTCATGTCTACAAGATTTACTTATAAGCAATTCATATCTAGGTCATCTAATCTAAGGCAATTCATAAAGAAATTCATCAATCTTAGTAGATCACATCTAGCTCCTCAAATATCCTCATTCATTGCACAACATTAGGTTATATAAATTTTACTCTAGAATCTTAGGTTAATCAAGAATACATGTATATTCATACTAAAAATCATGTAATTACATCATAATCAACCCAGATTCACTCAATTGAAACAATTATAGCATACATAACTCTGTCACATTCTACTATTATCAACCAATACCCATACTAGAGGTCCAATTTGGGGGGAAAGGGAAATTCATGGATGCTTGGATAATTCATCATTAAAACAATAGTAATTCATCAATATAATCATAATATAAATCAATTAGGTCATTGAAATATTTTTTGAAAGGGAATCCATGGCTTAGAGTGAAAACCCACTTTTTTGGGAATTTGAGAGATTTGAAGTCTAATTTTGGAAGGGCTCTATGGGTGAAGATTACCCATAGATGAAAAGCAACCATACCTTATTGAAGATTCTTCATGAACTTTGGTAGGAAAGTTGAGTTCTTGAACCCTAGACTTCAAATCTTTCTTCTACTTCAATGGAGGTTTCCTAGAGAGAGAAATATTTGAGAGGAGAAGAACTTTGGGAATTATTTGGGCTTGGGATATAATGACTGAATTGGGTGAGTTTTGGGTTTAAAATGACTTATATAGGGATCCTAAGCTTTGGAAAAACGACATATCTTTGAGTTAAAACGACTGGGAAAAGACCCAATAAGTTCCCCTGCTGGAAACTGCCGAAATGGCATGATGGACACCTTCACGGACCGTCATTATCACCACGGTCCGTCAAACGGGTCGTGAAGAATTATCAGCCTGACAGTGCTTCACTATGTCGGGCAAAACTTTTTACTCCGAGATCGGAATTGGGCAAAATCTGTGGCGTTGTAAAGATGACTCAGAGAACTTTAATTGGATAGGTAATTTCCAACCTAATTCTTTTTGAGCTATGAGATATGACCATTTGAAGTTGACCCTAAACTCTAAGACTAGCGAAAAGCCCTTCACGTGAGGCCCCATGAGCCGTGGTGCCTCTTGCGGTCATGATACAGTAGCTAGGCAACCTTCCCCTTAACCCCTAAAAATCTAAAGCACCAAAACGATCCTTCCCACGAGCTATGGTCATCACCACGAGCCGTGAATTGGCTCATGTGGAGGGGGTTGTTTTGTGCAGCCTTTGTATAGCCACTGCCTAGCCCACCACGAGCTATGGTCCTCACCACGAGCAGTGGTGGAAGTCGTGGAAGGTGAAGCAGTGTCCATGTAAGAGTGGACTTCCCTAGTCCTCTTCCTTGGCTCTTGCCCTCTTCCTTGGCTCTAACCCTCACACTTAGCCCTAGTTTAGTCTACTATTTTCCGAAGTGTTACAGAGTTGAGTAAATCTTATATGATGTCTATGATGGAGACTTTGTTTATTATTATGATGTTGTCTCTTATGCTTATAGTTGATGTTTCATGAAGTATTGGATTATGTCTTATGTTGACTAACCCTTATGATATGCTCTTATGTTATTCTGCTAGCTAACATATTTAGTACATTTTGTAATAATGCATACTTTGCCTTCATTCTAATCAAATGTAGGGTTTCGGAGATTTGAGTTCCAATCTTGAAGCTAGGATTCCAAGGAGCAAAGGAATGAAGATTTGGTAAATCCTCATAGCTGCGAGGAAAAACTCACTATTTTCCTTTATGCCTTTCATTTTCATGTTGAGACTATTGTATGGGCTTTGTTCCAAGATATTTAATCTAAAGTTGTATTAGATGGCTTGAGACAAAAGTGTAGTAAAGACTTCTACTTGTTTTTATGAAACGTTTTCGATTGTATGGTTAACAGTTTTTTTTTAAATTTCCGTACTTTTATATTATCTTAGGTTATGATGTGCTAAGGGCTTGGATGAGACCCCTTCGTGTCAAGTACACCATGTTACACCTAGCGTATACCCTTGGGTCGTGACATTATAGTACCCCAACTAAAAAACTAATTTAATTAATTAATTAATTTAATTGTATTATATTAAAGGTGGATACCCATTCACATTGAAGAATTGTGACTTTTCTGAAGAATGATGACTTTTCTGAAGAATGATGAATTTTTCTGATGAGTTGTGACTTTTCACGTTAGTACTAATAAGCATGACACACATGTGTTCGAGAAGTAGTATATATATATGAGTCAAGTGGAACTAGTATGTGTGTGTGTATATATATATATAAATCAAGTTGTATAAAAAATTGTAAAATATATCTTAGATTAAAGTGATGATATTTTAAATGATAACTTTTAGGATTTCGGTAAAAAAAAATTCCTCCAATCTACTTTGATGGTGCATTATATTATCTAATTTGATGGTGCATTATATTATCTAATTTGATGGTGCATTATATTATGTCTAATAACATAACTTTCATTAAATAACCTTTTTTTGCAACTGACTCAAAAATTTTATTAAATGGATGAATAATTAATGGACAGATTATTCTTTATTCGCCTATTTCTTGCCTTTTATATTCCTTTTATTGCATTAATAAATACATATATATATATATATATATAATTGCATTTACCAAAAAAATAATTTTAAACCTTAATGGTCATCAGTGAGAACTAGATTTATGAGTCAACAAATTTCTAATATTATAGTAAAAACATAAGATATAATTTGTAACACCTCAGAAATTAGAAGTTGGATTGGAAAGGAAAATTTGCATATTCAACAAAAATGCAGTTGTTAACACTTCGGAAATTGAAAGTTTGATTGAAAAGGAAAAAGTCCAGTTTTGGAACACAACCAGTGATCTATGAGTCCTATATACAGACCATAGGAATTTCTACAGGTCGTAGAAGGGAAATCATAATACTTGAGTTGTGTCTTGGAATTTTCAAGTCCTAGTAACTTGACCTATGAGTGAGCAAGACATGCCGTCTTTTGACATCCACACAAGTAATATACAACTTTAATTGAATGATCAATCGTTCAAAAATCAAAGAGGAAAGTGATTGTATAGTAGATGGATGTACTAGAAAAAAAATCAAAAATATATAGAGGCATTGCACAATTGTCATATTCTTCCACCCTCACCCCCACTATCTACATATTTTTATTTTCAATAAGGACCCTTTTGGTTAGGGACAAAATTATTCGGGAAGTACATATTAAATTTTAGCATATACAAGTACATTTAAAATATTTGTTTTTACTTTCATTTTTTACTATAAATAAGGGGAAGAAATAAAACTAAAAGTTGAATTACCATTTAATTTCTACACTATTAAAAATATTATAAAACATAAAATTAATTAACTATTATCATGATATGAACACAAATATAAGATTGCTAGATTTTAATAATATGACAATCAATATAAAAAACCTTTGGTTTTCTTGTGCACAACACAAGAGTCAAACAAATGTATCAACCAGTTTCATTTTAGCATGCCGAGAATTTAAAAGATTTCAAAAATTGTTCTTTATGTACACAAAATTGATTATATTGTCTCTTGATAGCAAATTTTTATTAATTCAATAATTCATTAAAAAAACAAATGAATGGTCATATCTTTTTTCTACCTTTGTTTAGACACTGCCTAGCCCACCACGAGCCGTGGTGGCAGTCGTGGAAGGTGAGGCCGTATCCATGTAAGAGTGGACTTCCCTAGTCCGCTTCCTTGTCTCTTGCCCTCTTCCTTGGCTCTAACCCTCACACTTAACCCTAGTTTAGTCTACTATTTGCCGGAGTGTTACAGAGTTGAGTAAAGCTTATATGATGTCTATGTTGGAGACTTTGCTTATTATTATGATGTTGTCTCTTATGCTTATAGTTGATGTTTCATGAAGTATTGGATTATGTCTTATCAACTAAATTATTGAAATTTAATTTTAAACCTTAGGTTAAAATCACAAATTCCTTTATAAAATAGAAGCTAAACAATTACAAACATGAAAGTAATTCAAATCAAGCGATGATAGTTTAATGTATTCTTGTTTTCCACGCTTAGCAGAAAACATTCTATATTATCATCCCACAATTGAATGGTCTATAACAACAACTTGCTACAACGATGACCTCGAAAGTATGTATTAATTGATAAGAGACACATGTCATATATTTTTTGGGTTGATTTAAACTCCAAGTGTAGATAAAGTTTTTTCATTATCCGACTTCTTGAACTAAACTTCCAGACTCACTAGACATATAAATAGGCATAATACAGAAATAAAAATACATAAATACAGATATAACAAAAAAGTTAATGGCCATACTGGGATCTAACGACCACATAATATGACTCTTTTTTCAACTAGTATAATACACTCACTACCATCACCTTAACGGAATTTGTTTTTGACACAAATAGGCACGCATAAGGAATTAATTTAGTGTTCCTAAGTATCATTAATTGCACTTTTCCGTGCACCTAAAATTGATCCGAGCAACTCTTACTTTTGAGCTCATTACACAATTTGTAAATACTTCTACAACACTTTCTAATAGTTGAAAATTGAAGGTGATATTAAGTGTAAATTGAATCATATAAAGAATTTTAAAATCATTTAAGTTGTAGCTATATTGACAGTACGCCCAAGGCCATTAGTTTCCATTAACCAATTGATTATATCTTATTGTGTCTATTGGAATACTTATTTGTTCTCAAGCCTCCTAGATGAACAGATAACATTTACACATAGTTTCTTGAGAGCTCTTTACTAAGCAAAAAGTATTATATGACAGCTCTTTACTAAGCAAAAGTATTATATGACATCTCATCTCAACTATAGCAAAATAAAAGAGGGGATTTCTATAAGAAAATGATCAAATATAGAAAAATCATCTCTCTAATCTGAATCTTGCGCTTCAACGACATATCCAAAAAAGAGAGTATAATTTTTTTTGGGCATTCACAACTCATTAACGGCATAAATTCATATGTGGATGACATGATTGGAAAAATTGAAGTTGTTTACCTGTAATCACACTTGGAGAAGATTAGATGGTTCTTCTTTGTTTTTTTGTGAAAGCTTTACTGTTCATTTCTCCACAACTATCAGAGTATTCTAACTACACCCTCTCTAAGTATGCTCTTGATTGATTATTATTCCACAAGTCAAAATAAAGGTTGATGGACAGAATTTAGGATAATCATATATGGGGTATTTACAGTAACTTTATTCTCCTAGTGCAACTACAGTTGCACAGGAGGTAACATGGAAACCATATATATAGCTAAAAGGACAACATTACGTCTTCAATATATCATCAATTTACATTATTTATTTTGTTATTTTTCATTTCTCCTCATAATCATGAAAAATATCATTCTTAAAACTCGATGTTCACCCATTAGCATATACATATTAATCGAATAGAACTTGCCCAAATAAAAAATGCAGTTTAAAAACAGAGTCCAAATCGATCAAAATTAATTAGAATAAGCTAAGGATAGCAAAAAATAATGAAATGAAATCAAGCATTAACTAAAAGTAAATATGACATTAAAATTGAGAAGTCGTACATAGTAGATTTAATCTACTCAGCAAGTAAGTAGAAATTCTTAGAACTCCAAAGTAAACAACACCTCATTATAGTGACATGCTCTTATTTAGTAATAGACCTGTGGCGTTGAACACACTCCTTTCCTGTTCAGTCTTTTTTCAGTGCCGAGAGGTTGACTCGTGTCTATATACGGAAGGTTGTTAGTCTTCACGGGGTGCTGATATCAATTATTTCAGATAGGGGTCCTTAGTTCACTTAAAGATTTTGGAGGACCTTTCATGAGGAGTTAGGTACTCGTGTTGATCTTAGAAAAAATTTCACCAGCTGACCGATGTGTAGTCGGAGCACACTCTTCAGGTTTTGGAGGATATGTTACAAGTCTGTGTTCAGTGACACCTATTTTTTTCTTTGACGGAGTTTGCGTGCAACAATATCTACATTTGTATGTTTGAGATTCTTGAAGGTATGAGGTCAATGGCTTAATAATTTGCCCAGCCACCCAACTTGTATGGAGTTCATCCCGTCGTTCATATATCCTTGCTAAAGAAGTATCATCAGGATTTAGAGCGTGCAGTTTCGACCTTCAGGTAGGTTACAACTTCCTTTCTATTTAGATTAAGCTTGAATGCATAAATGCATGATGTGATTAGAGTGAATTGGGAATGGGTACCTAGATATTCTTTTTTCTTTTCCTTGATAACATATCTTAGGAATGATTTGTCTTATTGTGGGGTGTAGTAGCATGCTAGTTGGGGTTTGCATGTGTTCCATGGTGTTGTGAATTAGACTAGTGTTGCCTTAGACTTGCGATCGGTGTAGCCTTGTTTCCTCTCTGACATTATTTCACACAGATTAGATCCTTGTAGACTGGAGTAGAAGACTTGAGTCAGATAGTATGAGCCTTAGTTTATAAAATTTCACACCTTTATAGATTTTTTGTCCTCTCCCCCTATTTATGCTGATCCGATGCGTAATCAAAGATTTTGTGCTTTCACGACGACTTTGTATTAGATTTTTCTAGGCTTGGAGTCTTCTCGTTATCTTCATGAGTGGACTTTGTTCCACAGTGGCTTGATATTGATATTGATATTGGATATCCTCTTCAGAGTCCACATGCCCCTGAGTTACTCTTGCTAGATTGGTTGGGAATGGACTGCTGACTAGGTGGCCTAAATTTATTGTTACTCTTATTAGTTGTACTTGGAGTTGACTGGATTGTTGAGTACTTGTGGTTACTTAAGCTTAAGGGAGAACATTCGGGTTTTACATAAACTTGCACACGAGTGTACCTTACAGTCTTTTGGGGTCCAGTTAGGTTTAGTTTAGTTCTACTTAGATTTACTTTCTGTATGCCCGTGTGCTTTCTTTCATACCCAGTTTGACCTTTATTTGTGTCTAGATTATATCTTTTCATATTGTGTTTACCTTTCTTGTTCACTCGGTTTTGAGGCCTACTGAGTGCCTTTATTTTTGTACTCATGATGCAGGTCCTAGTAGCAACTGCAAGCAGTGATTGTTCGTGCCATCTTCAGCAGCTTTTGGGATCAGAGACATGGGTGAGCACTTGACATCCTAGACCTGCTTGACTCCTTCTGTACATATTTAGATAGTCTTTTACTTAGAAGGCTTTGCTTGTGGACCACTTTTGGGTTTAGACAACTCTGTACTTGTTAATTCCTGGTTCTGGGAGGGATTCTCTTGTAGTTGTTGGCTTGCTTTCGCTCGTTTTGTCATTTTAGTGTTAATTTTGTTAGTTCTACCCTTATACAAATTACTTGTTGTTCTGTGTACGGGTTGGATTACCTACACGTGGGTTTAGTAGGTGTCATCATTACTTGAGGAAATAGGTCATTACATAAACACCCTCCACCTCCAACTCTAAATTTGTATTGTTCGAATCATCAATAGAGCAAAAAGGTGAAGATGGGTACATTCCTCTTTAGTAGAAATTTTCATCCTGAATTCTTGAAATCGGAAAAACCTCACCGATTTTCAACTATCAAGAAATCTTACTAGTAAAACCAAAGGTTCATATTAAAAGTGCAGAATAATACACAGAATAGAATAAAGCAAGAAGGAAACATCAATAAAGATAGATTCGACCATCTAAGATTTTCATAATTGAACAAGCTACTAAAGAGTGACTTGATTATATTTCTATTGGTCTAGGTTATATTGAAGGTTAAGTACTCCCCCTTGCAATTGAAATAAAGGAAAAAATTTGCCAGTTGCATTCCATCCCGTCGGTACCTCATCAATTTATTTATTTATTATGGAAGAGCATGGTTCTAGTTGAATCACCTTTTCTGCTCCCTCATCTCCTTATTAATACTACAAATATTTTATAGTATTACATTTTCTTATCCTGGTATTTTTGGTTTCGATACGTTCCTTATCATCATTGCTTCTTTACTCTTGTATTGTTTCAAACTTGTTTTTGAGGACTATTGGAAACAATCTTTCTACCTCACACAAGATGGATAAGTTTTGCACACACTCTAGGTATAGTTTATATTCTCTAGATTCAAGGTTCAATCAACCGTAGTCCCTTTTTTCCCAATCTATTAATAAATGATAAAAAGATTAGAGGTTACTCTGGTCATGGAGGTTGGGAGTGTGGCTTTGCATGTTACTATTTTTAAATAAAAGAAAGACAAAAGACGCAACCATCACAACTTGAGAAGGTATAGAAACCGACTACTAACAACAATTCATCCAATCATTCTGAAACAAAAAACCTAGAAAAACAAAATAGAAAAGCATGAACTGATTTAGGATAGGTGAATAACCGATGACTACGACAAATATATATTTAACAAATCTCAAAGGGCTGCGAGTGATCCATTCGTTCGAAGTAGTATCCATCAATGCTTTGAATGTATAGGTAACATTGTCATCTGTCCAGTTGATATATCATGACTTTACTAAGTTAGAAGATGCAACACAAGGAGAAAAAGATACACAACGGGCCTGATCATAAAAGATTAGTTCTGGCATCTCTTCTACTTCAACATAATCCTTCGCTGGGTTTTCTGGATGATATGTCGATGAATACATTTAATTTAACAAAATCATAAATTCAATACAAAATATAGTGAATTTGTACATGAGGAAAGGGTGATAGGAATGCAAATAGTATACAATATCACATCAATTTATTTTCCAGTTATTAGAAATGTGTATTAATATTCTGATCTTGAATCAGGTAAGCTGATGTTGTAGCCATTCTTCTGAAAAAATCATAATTGTGATTCGAACATTAAATTTAAAGGTAATGTAATGAATTTCCAAAATAAAAGAAGAGTAACAACAAACGACAAACATATGCATATTTTATGTTAAGACGTTTAGACAAAAACCCACAAGGAGAGAAAATGGCATTTCAAAACACATCAGGTGCACATCTCCACCTCAAACTCCAAATTTGTCAGGTGGGTACATTCATTTTTAGTAGAAAAAAAGAAGAAGAAATTATCCATGGGCAATTCTTAAAATCTGAAACCCCCACCTCCATCTCTATCATTTTCAACCATCAAAGGTTGATAGTAAAACCAACAAGAAATATCCATGAAGTGCAAAATAATACACAGAACAAAATATATTGAGATTTTCATCCAAATTTTTGAAATCGAAAATCCTCAAAGGTGATGTGATGAATACCAAAAAAGAAGTAGACTAACAAGAAACGATAAAAAACAGAGTATGAGAAACATAAGGCATATTTTGTGTTTAAAATGATTGGACGAAAACCCACAAGGAGAGAATAAGCCGAAACATCGTCAATCTAGTAATTACATTTCAAAACAGGAAACATATGAAATACATCAGGTGCACATCTCCACCTCCTACTCTAAACTTGTACGGTTCGAATCAAAATGGTGAAGAAGGGTGGGTTCACTCATCTTTACAAGAAAAAAATTGATATTTTCCATGGGTAATTTTTCCTCCATCCTAAATTCTTGAAAATCGGAAATCCCCAGTTGTGGTAATAATTTTGTTTGAAAATCGTCGATTTGTTTGAAATCTATTGGGATACTATTCCGAATAATTTTAAATTCAATTTAATTAAAAAGGTTCTTGTTTTGTAAAATCTTTTGATGATTTTTGAGAGGAGATCGAATGATTGTTATAATTATATCTGAAAGAAAGTAAGAATATTTAAATTTTATTGTTTTCCTTTTCCTAATTCTTAGAATAACATGTTACTCTATCGTTTTATTTTATGTGTTTTACTTTAATAAGGCATGAAGTTGAAGAAAGTAACGAAAACTTTCTTAAACTTCATGTCTTAATAAAATAAAACTCATAAAATGAAACGACAGAGTAACAGACATTCTAAGAAATAGGAAAAGAAAAATAATAAAATTTAAATATTATTACTTTCTTTCGGAAATAATTATATCAATCATTCGATCTCCTCTCAAAAATCATCATAAGGTTTCACAAAACAAGACTCTTTTTGATTAACTTTTTATTTAAAATTGTTCGAAGTAGTGTCCCAATAGAGATCAAACAAATCAATAATTTTCAAACAATCTCATCACCAGAGCTCAATCCACAGCAAAATAATACACATAACAAAAAAAATGAGATTTTCATCACGTTTAGGACTCTACCCCTCATGTTAAGCTCTAGTTTAGCCTACTAGTTTCCGGGGTTTTACAATATCTCCCCCCCTCCCCACCAGGAACATTCGTCCTCGAATGATGATCTAGACACCTTACGGAAGTAAAGACTCAAGACTAGCAGCCCATCATGCATGAAACATCAAAATAATGCACAATTAAAAGAAGGAAACATCAACTCCATCTCAAACATAATCAATGCATCACAAGGGAGTAGGAACTACATCTAACAACTCATTATGCATGAAAACTCAACATTTCTCACATTCATAGAAGGAACTACCTTCTCCAACTAAACATTCTCAACACAACAACATGGAGCTAAGATGCAATTTACTCTCAAAAGCATACTAAAGCATGTTCATCATTTCATCTCATGAAGTCAAATAGGCAACTCATACTCAATGCACAACAACATGAGGAACATAAATCATGAAAACTCATTTTCTTACTAAACATGAATTTCTCAAGAACATGCACAACATAAGGAAATCATGGAAACACATAAATCCCTCATGACCTCCAAAACAAGAAAACTCTAAAGGAACTACTTACCTCAAGCGTGAATAGGAGTAGAAGGAAAGAGATGAGGATATCGAGACTTCATATCGGCCTCGGCCTCCAAAGTATAACCCTAAACTAAATGATTTCTCCACAATACCTTAACGGAGGCAACTTTGTTGTTTCTTAACCTTTTAACTTGCCGGTTTAGAATCTCAACCGACACCCCTTCATATGCAAGATTCTCTTTAATCTCTAAACCCTCTAAGGGAACTATGGTTGATGGATCCCCAATACATTTATTCAACATTGAGACATGGAACACCGGATGCACTAATGCCAACTCATTTGGCAAGTCTAAATCATATGCAACTTTTCCCACATGCTTCAAAATCTCATAAGGACTCACAAAACGAGGAATTTCCCTTCTTTCCAAACCTAATAACATCCTTCATGGGTGATATTTTTAAATAAACTCAATCATGGACATCAAATTCTAGATCTCTCCTCCTAACATCGGCATAGAACTTTTGCCGACTTTGGACCGTTCTCAACCTCTCTCTAATAACCCGAATCTTCTCAATGGCCTCATGTACCAATTCCAGGCCTAGGAGAGCAACTTCCCCTACTTCAAACCATCCTATAGGAGACATACATCTCCTATCATAGAGAGACTCAAAAGGAGCCATGTCGATACTCGAATGATAACTATTATTATAAGTAAACTCGACTAACGTCATACGGTCATCCCAATTGCCTTTAAAATCTATCACACATACCCTCAACATGTCCTCTAAAGTCTAAATGGTGTGCGCCGCTTGACCATCCATTTGAGGGTGCAATGTTGTGCTAAGCTTCACCTTTGTACCTAGCCTCTTTTGGAAAGACTTCCAAAATTGTGAAGTAAATTGGGGACCTCGATCCGAAATGATAGACAAGGGTACACCATGTAATCTCACTATCTCCTTCACATACAACTTAGCATATTCTTTCGTCGAGTACGACACCTTGACGGGAATGAAATGAGCGGACTTAGTCATCCGGTCCACTATTACCCATATCGAGTCATGTTGGCGTCTAGTATGTAGCAAGCCTACAATAAAATCCATGTTCACATCTTCCACTTCCAAGTAGGAATAGAAATATCTTGTGCCAAGCTTCCCGACCTTTGGTGCTCAACCTTAACTTGTTGAAAATTAGGATATTTGGCCACAAATTCCATGATATCCTTTTTCATCCCATTCAATCAATAGACTTCCCGTGGGTCATGGTACATCTTGGTTGCTCCCAGGTGAATAGAATACCGAGAACTATGGGATTCTTCTAAAATTTTCTCTATCAAGCCATCAATATTTGGAACACATAACCTACCTTGATGCCTTAGTACCCTATCTCCCCTTTGGGAAAAAGCCTCAATGGACTTTTTTAGTACAACCTCTTTCAACTCAACCAAGATAGGATCAAGGCTTTGCTTAGCCTTCACATCCATTACAAAGGACTTTTCAAATCCATTATGAACCATGACACCACCCTTGGTGGAATCCATTAGTTGAACACCTAGTCAGGCCAACCTATGCACATCACGAACTAACTATTTCTTTTCATCCTCCACATGAACCACACTACCCATTCACAATCTACTAAGAGCATCCGCTTCCACATTAGCTTTGTCGGGGTGATAAAGGACACTCATATCATAATCCTTCAATAATTCTAACCACCTTCGTTGATGAAGATTCAAGTCCCTTTGACTAAACACATATTGAAGACTCTTGTGATTGGTGAAAAATATCCACATGGACCCCATACAAAAAATGCCTCCATATCTTTAAGGCAAACACAACCGCCGCTAACTCAAGATCATGGGTAGGATAATTCTTCTCATGGAATTTAAGTTGCCTTGAAGCATAGGCAATAATCTTACTATTTTGCATAAGGACACACCTCAACCCAACTCTAGAGGCATCAAAATACACCACAAAACCATCCGTACCTTCCGGTAATGTCAACACCGAAGCGGAAGTAAGTCTATCTTTCAATTCTTGGAAACTTTTCTCACAAGCTTCCGACCACACAAACCCTTTTTTGAGTCAAAGCCGTCAACGGAGAAGCAATGGAGGAAAACCTCTCAACAAACCTCCTATAGTAACCGGCCAAACCCAAAAAGCTTTTAATGTTGGAAGGAGTTAGAGATCTAGGCCAACTCTTGACCGCATCCGTCTTCTTAGGATCTACCTCAATACCCTTGCTTGACAAAATATGACCAAGGAAAGCTACGGACCTTAACCAAAATTCACATTTGCTAAACTTTGCAAAGAGTTGTTGGTCCTTAAGAACTTGCAACACAATTCTCAAATGGTCCACATGTTCATTCTCACTCCTTGAATATATCAAAATGTCGTCGATGAACACAATAACAAACATGTCTAGGTATTGCCTAAACACTCTATTCATCAAGTCCATGAACGCCGCCAGAGCATTGGTCAATCCAAACAACATTACCACAAACTCATAGTGACCATACCGGGTTGTAAAAGCCATCTTTGGAATATCATCCCCTCTCACCCTCAATTGGTGATAACCCGAACGATAATCAATCTTAGAGAAATAACTAGCCCCTTGAAGTTGGTCAAACAAATCATCTATCATTGGGAGAGGATACTTATTCTTGATGGTCACTTTATTCAATTGACTATAATAGATGCACATTCTATGAGACCCATCCTTCTTTCTAACAAACAACACTGGAGCACCCCAAGGAGAGATACTCTGTGGTAACCCGGAAACTACTAGGTTGAACTAGAGCCTAAACGTGCGAGTTAACATCAAGGTACGTGTTAGACCCCCGTAGTTAGAAGACCTTTTTAGGTTTTTATTGAGGGTTGCAAGGGCAAGTTCCAAGGCAAAGGGGCAAGGCCTAAGCCAAAGGCCAAGGCTGCCCCAACCTTGGCCAAGCACTGCCCAAGACCATGACCACCCTCACGATCGTGGTCTCCGTGAAGGGCCTCGTGAAGGTCCCTTAGAAGTGTGGATGACAAGACCTTGAAGCCAAGCCACTGCCTAGGGACCAAGACCAGTGGTCTTGACCACGGTCCATGGGAGGGCTCGTGGTCATGCTTTAGCCTTGTGGGGGCCAAGGCGCCAAGAGTAGCCACTACCCAAGCCAAGGCTTCCCTTCACGAGCCACTTCACGGCTCGTGGTCATGACCACGGACCGTGGGAAGGCTCGTGGGGTTGCCTTAGAATTTTTGGGAGTTTGGAAACTTGAGGGAGCTACTGGTAAAGGGACCACGGGCCATGGAGCCCTTGACGGCTTGTGAAGAGGGGCGTGGTCCCTGGACGGGGCTGCCTAGTTGAGGTTTTTTTTGTAAATTCCTTTTTAATTAGTTATGTTATGGGGTCGATTTTAATTGTTTTATATCACCTATATAAATTATTTTATGTCTTAAAACACCTCATTTACCCCTTTATTCTCCAAAACCCAAATCAAATCAAAAGAGTTCATCTTCTCCAAAAATATCTCTCTAGAAGTTCCCAAAGAAGAAGAAGAAGTGGGGACTAGGGCTTGAAGATCCAAAGTGTTTCTTCTCAAATTAGGGGGATAACTCTATTAAAGGTATGGTAGTATTCATCCTTGAATAAGTTTCATTCAAGGAGCCCTCTCAAAAGATGATTTCAAGTTTCCAAAATCCCCCAAAAAGCTAGGGTTTCAATCTATGCATGGGTTCAATTCCAAAACGTTTTCAAAGGTTTAAATGTTAAGAATTATGAATGGATTGTTGAATTAATGATGAATTATGATGAATTTCCCCTATGAGCCCATGTTTCCCCCAAAATCCTAAGTTGTGAATTGTGATTGGGAGTTGATTAATCATGAAAGTATGTTGAATCATTTATGTTTATATTGAATTAGTTATTGAATCATGTTAATTCCCTTATCTATTGTAGTATACTATATGTACGGGTTGAGATTGATTAATGGCCTTAGAGGGAAATTTCATGAAGGTTAATGTATGATCTTGAGGTTATGTAAATGCTATATGTTTCCAATGAATGTATTATGAGCATGGTTAGGATGAAATTGTGTTATTATTGGAAGTTTATGTTCAATTAAATCTCATGAATGATGATGATAGAATGTGAAGGGTTTTTTCAATGTGAATGTCATATCTTGAATTGGTAGGCTTAGGCATCCTTTTCTTGTATAAATGAAAGTAATGTGAATGTTGTATCTTGGATCGGTAGTCTAATGGAACCCTTCCATGCATGATAATAACGAACCTTGGGATCGGTAGGCTTATGGCACCCTTCCATAAATGATATTAATGAACTTTGGAATCAATAGGCTTATGGCACCCTTTCATGAATGTTAAAGATGAACCTTTTTGAATCGGTAGGCTTATGGCACCCTTTTATGAGGATTCAATGAGCTATCCTAATAATGTAACTTGAATCGGTAGGCTTATGGCACCCTTTCATGTGTTATATGATGTATCTGTAATCGGTAGGCTTATGACACCCTTTCATGTGTAATGATGTTAAAGTAATGAAATACTCTATGGGAATGGAGGCTAAGCACCGAGTGGATATGGTAATATGGAATCTCTCCCAATGTTAGTGAAACGACCCCAAAAATGCCCGAAAAATGTGCTTCGGAAACACCTATAATTGTAATTTCCATATATCTCAAAATCCGTGCATGATTTCGGAAATTCGACTTCATATTCTTATTCAGGGGGTCAAATTGAGTGGGAA